>JAMKCH010008041.1:0-101842 GCA_023653785.1 Ophioderma brevispina
ATTGGTCCACCCAAAATTTAAATTAATGTTCTGCTTCAGTATGAAGGGCAATATTTGACACCGTTTTTCAACAAAATCTGTCCCCCCCCACCACGCACTGGATTTTTTTCCCCCAGAATGAACACTTGACCTTAAGCAGGGCTGTAGCCGAGTAACTAAAGGTGGATCCCTGCACACTATAATAACCTTTTTTAATCTCAGTAATAGACAATACATTGGTGTACATTTACACCAATTTGGACCTGATTTCAAATTTACCCCTGTAGAATTTTACCCCCTATATATTTTACAGAGTTCCCCACATTTCCCGAAGGTTGGACCCAACAAAACATCTTTAATACCTTCTTTCCCAACTTTTAGAATGGGATTCTCGTTCCATAACCATACAATGGGTGGAAGGGGTTTTTCTTTTTCCCCTCCCATTTTACCACCCTACACACTACTTGGCGATCAATCCGTGCGCGTCTCAACAGCAACATGTCACAATTTGTGCCCTCGCTCAAGGTCATTGACTTATTGGGGCTGAAAATGGCATCACCATTGTAAACATGCTTGATCTTTGTTGATTTCATTCACATGGTGCTGTGTTCCTTCCTACTGCTAGGCATTTCAATATCTTGTATTGTTGAAGGCGGAAAAGTCCAAAAGACTAATCATCCTGGTCATAAAAACTTTTTTTGCAACTTTGAACAAGACTGTCAGTACCGATTTTTTTGAAAATTGTGTGTTGTGTAGTTGGGAAGGAGTTGAGTTGGTGAGCTGTCTTCTATGTCACTGTACCTTTGAATGCTATCTTGACTAATTGGCATGTTGGGCATGACAAAACTAAACCATCCACCTTCATAGCCAAATTATATATGTAAGCACAGCACCCATTGTCTCTTTTAATAGGGATTTGGGGTAAGTTCAACAAGTTGCCCTAACAAGTTTGAACAAGGACCCTGAAGCAAACCAATGGAAGTAATTTAAACCCATGAGGAACACTTGCCCTGCTTTAATCAATAATGGTTTAATTGGAATTACAAATATTATATAAAATCTCAGAAGTTTCCCCCCTGGTGTAATATGACATCATTTTGAACAGAATGTCAGATAAGAGCATTATGTACTTTGACATTTTGATTAAAAATGGCTGATTCTGCAAACAATTGCCGTCATTTACATCAAAGGCAGTTTTGCCTTCTGTGTCGATGTTATAAAATTAAGAGTGATGTCTTGGGATATGCTGGGTTGAAGAAGTAATTTAAACAGTTGAAAGCTGAAGGTTTTCGTTTCTCACTTTAGAGCTTGTAAAATATTGCCAGGGTTGTATTTCAGAAGGGAACCAAAGGGGTATCCCCGTTACCCATCGCCGTCTGTCCAATCCCGCAGTGTTGGTGTGATTATTTTCCCACTCCCCTTTGGCCACTGATGTTTTGGATTTTCTCCCTGCCATTCACATCAAAATAACTATATACTCCTTCCCACTGATACTTCAGTAAATGCTAGGTACAGGCATAAGTTCTACGGAAAGGGGGGGATCTGTTCCACCGCCACTTTTTTAAATGATTAATAGCCCACTTTTGTACTTTCAACAACGCATAAATATTAGTCAGAAAATTGACAGCATTGAAAATCCTGGATACATCAATGCATATCCAGCGAGTGTGAATATTAAGCAATAAACAGAAGAGTATCAGTAATTTTTTCCTCCAAAAATACTAATTTTCAATATATTGATTTTGCCTTCAATATATAACGAGGAGAAAGTAAATATCTTGGTAAGGTATGTTGTTTTTTATTTCATTTGATACTTGAATTTAAGGATACTCCCTGACTACCTACTCCTAACACGTGGGAGTAATCTTATGTATTTGCTGACATTTTTGTTAGTAGGAATTTGTTGTGTAAAATCTGATTTAGACATAACAAAATGTACTCTCAACAGTCAACTTTGAAAACAATTCAGGGGGTGTAGATTTGTTTTTAATTTCTACTTTAGTTTATTTTCAGTATAATGACATTGACAGCTGGCATGCTTTTTTTGGGCACATCTTTGGTTTTTGACTCCAAGCAAATTATAAATCTATTGTGGGAATTTTGTCACAAAAATATAGACTGCCTAAGTTCCTGATATTGTTAATGTTATAGCACCCTCTAAGGAACCATTATCCATAGAGAGCTGTGTAAAACTGATTTTAAAGAACATACGGACAATTCCACAGGAAGAACCACCCCGGATTTCGTTGTAGAATCACCGCAGTTTGTTTGCATATTTGGAATGCTGACCAATGTAACTTAGAATAACACCTAGCGTTAATAAGCTAAATTTCCGTCTTTATTAATAAGTCATAAGATGATGATTTTTGAATTCATCACTACAGAAAAATCAAATCTATGAGATAATTGTGGATAGCAGCAAGCTACAAACATAGTTTTGGTCTTTTAATTTTACTTGTTTGTCAATAAACCTTCCAAAAGTTTCTGCAGGTGTTCTACAACTGATTAATCGCAAGTTGATAGAAAGTCAATCCTCCTCCAACATATCTTTCTTCTCTTTCCTCCCTTGTACACCCACTTTTGTATTTTGGTATAAAATTTACCACTGGATTAGTGGAATAATAATCCAAATCACATGTCAAACCTGTGCTGAAGTTTTTATCTGGTTGTGTCTAATACATAGACTTTCAAACAACTTTGTTGGTATAGAATTAAAAAAGCCACCTGCCCATAGTGTTTGGATTGACATACCTTTGCTGTTGATATAAGAAAACAATGTATTTTTGCAAGGGAAGTTGATTAAGACTAGATATCATTGTGCCGAACCTCACACTAAAGTATATTTTTGCCACTTTTGCAACAAAATTGAAAAAACAACACCTTAAAAATTCAAATTGTCTTCAAATATTTCATGTCTGGAAGAGAGATTTGTGGGTATTTTGTTTGAATACTGTATTATAGGACAGATTTCCTTATCATGCAATCTTGTGAAAACTTAAATGCAGAATGGGAATGAAAGGTTGAAATGAACTGTTTTGAGTTTTACTCTCTCTCTCCTTCTATCCTGGCCTCTCTCTCCTCAACACAAAAACACCCTCTCCCCTTTTTCTCGTTCTCTCTCTCTCTCTCTCACCCACTCATGGTGTGTTGATTCCCATCCGTCCCTCATACTGGGGTCATCTCTCTTCCTCTTCATCTCTCTTGCCTCCTCTCTCCTCCGCCCCACGCCTCCTCTCATCTCTTTCTCTCTTACACCCATGCTCGTTTTGGGATATTGTCCCTTTTTAGGGTCATTGTTTCGCTCAAGGCAAGCAAAGGGATAGTCGCTCCCTTTTCTTCAGATTTCGATTGAACAAATGCATTGTTGAGTGCCCTTTCTATTTCTTCTGACAGGCGTCGTCCTTCCTGGATTAGATTTCATTCTGTTTACCATATCATTAACACAACATGATCTAGATTGAATGTCACATCCGTGAAGTTCATACCTAGCTAGGGCATACTGAGACTGAGCCAAATCCAAACCATTGGGTTGTTTCCTCAAACATTTGAAAAACCCTGGGGTGGGTTGTGACGTGTGTACGGTGAGTTTACACATTTGGTCAGGACTCATTCATCCAAATTGGATGGCATTAAAGGTCACAATGGGATGATGAATGTAGTAGCCCCAGTCCTGTCTTTACAAGGTGCACTAGATCTGCAGCTCGATTTATCAAACATGCCTTGTATGATCCTGGATGTGAACTGACTGGTTGTTTTGAAATCCAATTCGCACACTCAATGAATCAAATGAACTTATGTCTGTCATGATTAATGTAACTCAAAAGATTTATAACTCAAAAGACAGACATAGTTTTAGATGCCAGATCACTAACCAAAGAGTTCTAAATATCAATGGGGCTTGCACTGTCGAGAAATTTGGAATTAGTTTGGAATTCTTGTCCCCAGCATACCAACATGTGTGCCTATGCAGTTGTCGTAGAAAACCTATTTACGTCTCTCATAACACAGAAAACAACTTGACATCCTGGTTGTTACAAAAGAGGAAAAAGCAGGATAGGGTTCATTGAATATAGGTTCACATTGAAAAAAAAAACCAGGACTCTGCCACTGTACCCCCCCTTGGGCGCCCTGTCATGTGTTTTGGATTTTCCTCCCCCAGGAATCTGCACCCTGGGGTTGTTGGGTCCTTACTAAAGAGTGTAATTCTTGCCGTCCAAACTGTTTACAAACAATCAACGATACTGTAAAAGGGTCTTAGTAATGGGGGAGCACATTCATTTTTCATACATTCAAGCTCATAATAATCCAGATATACAGGTATTGAAATTCGACCGCTTTGGTATATGGAGCATCCTTTTTAATGAGAATGCTCTTGTATTTCTTTAAAAGTCCTAAGGGAATGGTGTACCAGACAGGGAATACATACAAATCTCATACACATTTCAACTCTCCTCTAAACATCTAAGAACCCATGGGTAGAGAGTAAATCAAGTTAAAAGTCATTTTCTTATCACATTTAGAGTTTGTTAATTTCATCATTGATCTAAGTGGCGGCACATTGGGATAATGTCACAAGAATCATCGCCTGAGTGTTGTCTGTCCTACCAATGAAGCCATCACAAATCTTTCCTGACAGTTGTGGTTATAGTGTTATATAAGAAGAGGTATATTGTTCTTCCCAGGATGCATTTCTTCCAATAACAATACAACCTTTGCACTGGTTGTCACATGTAATTAATTAGTGACAAAAAGCGAAATGAAATGTTGGGGATGAGTTCCGTTACTCAAGTTCAAAATTGTGTGACCTGATCCCAGATTAAAAAGTTGATCAAAAAGAAAATGGGAAAAGTAAAACAAAAGTTTGATTTAGTTTACCATTTTCCTGAATTTGAAGGTGTGAAGAGGCCCACTCAACAACCGTGTTCCCCTCTTTAATCAAAAACTGAAGATTTGGGATTGGAAAAAGTTGTGTTTTCTCTTCATTACCCCAGTGAATTTAAAATAACAACCACTGTACTATACCCAGTGAAATTTAAGAACACCCCCTGTACTATCCTTGTTGACATCTGCACCAACCTCCTGGGAAATCTTGGCACTACCCTTTGTGAATCTGCCAACAGACACCCTTGTGAATCTGCAACAAGCCCTTTGTGAGATCTGGCAAGCAACACCCCTGTTAAATCCGCAACAACCTTGTGAAAACCTTCACCACCCTTTGAAACCTCACACACCCTTGTGAAACCTGCACCACCCTTGTGAACCCGACACAACACTTGGCAAAATCTGCACCAGCCGTGTGAACTCTGCACCATCCTTGTGAACTCGCACCATCCTTGTGATTTCTGCACCAACCTGGGAGAAATCTTGATCACCACCTGTGAAATCTGCACCACCGGTGAATTGCCTGAATTTGCACCACCCTGGTGAAATCTGCACCAAATGTGAAAGTCTGCATGTGAAATGAAGTCTTGCCACAAAAAATGGTGGAGAATAGCTTACAAATGGATGGTCCATTGAACTACACATCCTCTGTGAAATATTTAGGTGATGTTTTCCACAGAGGGTGTATGGCAGGGGTTGTGGCTCATAAGACCAAATCCGTACCAAATCCTTCCCACCAACCATTGACATTTGGGCCGCACTAATATGCTCAAACCATAAAGAAAAAAAAAGAAAATAAGTGAATTGGCGCCACACATTGTTTTTCAAATTAATTTGGCCTTCTTCTTTTGACTTACAGAATCACACACACCATAAATAACTCGGTGTATATCAACGACGTCAGTGCCGACAGTGTTGCGTCCAGAATATGGCCCTTTGCCTCAATGAAGGAGTCACAAAATGTTGAGTAGTTTGGTCTTTAAATGAAATTTGAAATTAATCATAATGTGTTGACGAGTAACAAACCCATTTGGGTTGATAAAATATTTGGTCTGTGCCATTTTTTGTATAATTTCTGAGAGCTTTGGGGAAACGGACAATTTATTTTTTAGTAACCCTCAACTAGGCGTGAACGTTTTTGGAACACCATGCAAATCTTTCTTTCGTAGCTCTGTATCTAAAAAATCAGCCTTCATCATATGACGTTTTCATTTTGTTGAAAGAGGTGGTGGTGCTAATCTTCCAAAAAAATCATTTTTTTGGAAAAGTAAACCAGCAGGAGTTCGCTTTAAAAAAAAAAATAACCGCCGACAAATCGACGTTTGGTGAGAGGTCATTTTGTACAAGTTCTAGGGAGTTATTAAGTGGTGTGGATTCCTGACCTTTGTATGTCATGCATTAAATATACATAAGTCTTGTTTGAGGTCTGGTCAAACATGATAAAATTGAATGTTGTCTGCAATGTTTTTAAGCATCAATCTATACTGTAGAATCAATTTGAAGCCGATTGAATAGGTTTGCACGTATATCGAATTTTTGTAGGTGCCAATATTGAGACCGAATCATGTTCCTAGCCTAGGCTTGATCACAATTTTTACTCATGACTGACTCGCTATCGGCGGCCGTACGTGTACGGTCACAGTGTAATCAAATTTTGCAGTCCGTGCACTCCCTCGTATGTGTACATATGGTGTGCTCTTATTTGTTTTTAAAATGCTCACATTAGAGAGGACAGGCCTATAGGCATAGTCCTATTACTTCATAGCATGTACCCTACATGTTCTTCTTTTTTTTTTAAATAAATACACTATGGGCACATTTCTAGTAACATGGGGGTGGTAACGTGGAGGGGGGTAATCCACACTGTTTTGGGTGGGGTGCATCACTGCATATTACAACATGTACAAGAGCTTACAGGGCTTTCCACAAAACTACTCCTCTAACTCAGATGAGTCTTGCACGCATTTGCCGTATGCCAATGATATGGGATGTGCCTGAATCCCGAGGATTTGCTAAACGAGAATCGGGTATAATCTTTCATGGCTTTAGAATGATCCAAGTGCAAAGAAAATGGGAAATGCCTGAGCCACAAGTTTAATGATTCATTTTTTAGTCCTGCATGATATAAAAATCAATGATGAACAAGATTCTGATTAAAATGACCTACCGATCAACATTTCATTCAAGGGCAGTTTTTCACAACATGTGCACTGTTGCCTGAACTTGCCACACACTTCTATCCATGATGTGATGTGGTTGATTGATTAGAATTCTACTTCAGTGAGTTAATCACAGCAGAAAAGTTGTACAGGGATGTGTTACTATTCATCAAAATTCACCAAAAATACTAAAATTGCATAAGTGGGATGGGTGCTTTTTAGGCCACTTTGGTGAAATACAATACCCAATTTAACTGAATTGGGTGCTTTTCAGGTCTCTCCCTTCTGCTGGAATCCGCCTAATGCATGTGAATTGGGTGGATCTCTTTTTAAAAAACACCTTATTCATGTAAATTGGTGCTTTTAAATGCCATTTTGATAGAACCAGGTCTTTTTAGTGCTTCCTCTGCCATCTGTCTGAACCAGATCTTTTCTTTCACAAAATGTGCTAATCTTCAGCAGATAGCAAAAAATAATAAACAAGTGCTGCAAGCGTTTTTACTCATTTTCTTCTGGTCTTAATCTTTTGGCTACAGGGTTCTTACTGATAAATAACATTCAATATTATCAAAATATGTGTCTCAGAAATTATTGCCAGTCTCTTCAGGAATCACCCACTAATAAAACTAGGTGTAAGCAGACGACATCAGTGCGAGACCGTGTTTGGCAATCCAGATATGGCCCTTGCCTAAATGAAGAGTCACAAATGTTTGATGAGTTGTGTCTTTAAATGAAATTTGTAAAAATTAATCATAATGGTGGACTATAACAAACCATTGAGGTGATAAAGATTTTGTCTGTGGCATTATTGTATCACTTTCTGAGATTTTGGGGAACGCTTGTACATTTTAGTTTCTAGAACACTCAACTAGGCGTTGAACTTTGAAATTGCAAATCTCTTTCGCTGCTCTGTAGCTAATACTTTTGCATTTTGTTGAAGAGGGATGTGCTAATCTTCCAAAAAATTCAGGTTTTGAAGTACCATCCCTTTATAGTGCCCGAGAAATTAACGTTTGTTGAGAGGTCATTTTGTACACAACAAGTCTATGGGGAGTTATTTAGTGCTGTGGTTCCTCCAGGCATATATAGTTGAGAACTCCTGGTGTATGGATTTCTAATGCAAAATAGTTATTTGGTGAATTTAACTGCCTTACATCAAATGAGTTGCACAGTGGAATCTGTTCCAATTTTCTTTTGTTACTTTAAACTTCAGCAGTAGAAAAATCAGGATAAATATTAAATTGATTGTGAATGACATCTTCGGTAGACAGCAGAAAGTCATTCTCCTTTTGTCACTTTTTGTGGCATACAATTTAGTTCAGTCCTGCCCAAATGTGCAAACTGTATGTAAACTTATTGCAAATCCACCTTGGTGTTTCTAGTATTTCTGCAGACTCAAATATAAACCAAATGCCTCAGGTGTACTTACTTCAGAGTTGCAGTAAAGTCTCATTAAAAAAAAGGAGAAAATAAGCTTGTCATTATAAAAATGGCTATTCCAGATAAATTCTGTATATCGTATGTAAGGCATAACCGAAATTGAGTTTATATGCCTTGATATTGAATTCATTGGGCATAACTGTGGTCACGTCATGAGCAATTCTTGGTTGTCATATGTAAAGCATGTGACACCCATGCATTGATCATGTTCATGTCCTGCTTGGTTGTCATATGGATGAAATCAAACTTTTTAAAGCTCAATAATGAAAAACAGAATTTTTACTCTTTGGTTCCCGTCAACAATTATCCAAGATAAACACTGAACATATTCACATTGGTGACTCTACTATTGTTTCAGTCTCCCAAGCTCAGAATCTTGGTGCAATTTTTTACTTTTCTATGACCATGAAACCGCACATCTCAAATGTCATCCGTTCTTCAGCAGTTCATCTTCGTAATATAAGCAGAATTCACAAATACCTTAGTCGTGATGCTACTGAACAGATCATTCATTCATCTGTTACCTCCTGTCTTGATATCAACAACGCTCTTCTTTATGGACTTCCTGCTAATAAACTTAATCATCTCCAGAAGATTCAAAATGCTGCTCGCATCCTCACTGTCCAAGAAATCTTGTCATATCACACCAATTTTGAAGGAACTTCACTGGCTTCCTGTTGCTCAAAGAATTTTTTTTTACTTTTGCTGACTGTTTATAAATGTACCAACAATGTTGCTCCATCTTATTTATCTAAGCTCGTATCAAATTTTATGCTAACTCGCACTCTTCATTCTGGAAACATGCATCTTTTTCAAGAACAAAATCCAATCACCTTGGGGTGACAGATCATTTGCTATTGCAGCTCATCGTCTTTGGAATGGACTACCCATCAACATAAGGACTGCAAAAAATATAACTTTGTCTTAAAAAACTTTTGAAAACTCACCTCATGTCAGATATTTTCTGATGTTTAAGTTACCTTTTCATGTACATTGTATCATTTAGTTTTCTTTTAAGGTTTTTACTCTGTGCATTGTTCAAATGTCTCTTTTGTTGTTTTACATTCATGTAAATGTTTCTGTTAATCTGTTTTAATTTGTAGTGTGCCTTGAGCACCCTTTTCTAGGGTGGATATGCGCCTTGTCGATATTATTATTATTATTATTATATTATGATCATATCGTGATCAATGGTTGGTTGTCATTTGTAGTGCATGTGACACCCATGTGTTGATCATCATTGTGTCCTGACAATGGCTGTTCCAAATGAATTTGTTACCCCATGTTGGAGGAATTTATTCATTTCCCATTGTGCCTTGCATATCACATTATTCTTGGAATTGTTTTCTTTGTTATTAATTTATTTATATGTTGTTTGTTTCCGTGAAGGATTTGATTTTTTCACTAGGTGGAAACCTCATTCTCTTCATAAAGCAAATTTGTAGCTTAAATTTCTTCGCATAATCACAAGATCAGTGACTGCATCCCTGAAGTGATTTATTTTTATTCTTACCCTATGTGATCTGCCCTACTTTTCACATGCTACGTAGCCCTTGTTGTAATCAGTTTTATGATAAAATCCAGTTATCTCTCTTGTATAATAATATTGATGGAGCTGACCACGTTGTCTTGGGCTTTTGAGAGCGCAAGTTGTGAGAGGAAACTGAGGAGTCGTGCATGTGTATCAATCCATCAAGGTTGAAAGCTGCCGTCCTCGCTGATCATATCACCACCCCACAAGCAACGAACATGCTCAACGTGTGTTTGTCTTCGTTTCAAAATGCCACTTCTGTGCTCAGCTCATGCCCGCGCATTGTAATTTGAGAGTTTTCGATAAAAATCTCTACTGGTGTATTATACTCTATCCCCCAGTGGAAAATTTGTCAAAATGCAGTGGGCTGGTACTTGATTTAGAATTATTGGTTAATGGTATATGTTAAAGTGAGTGGAAATGTGGGGGATAACTGATGCAGCTATAATTGAATTGTGGGTAGTGGGGGTAGAGAAAATGATGAGTGTTTGAGGATTGCGTGGAGGCGATGACAACAAGTGAGTTGTAGAATGCAACCTCTGTAAAATCTTAAGTGGCTGTCACCACTGCCAATGTTCACCATCACAAACAACTATTATAGTCCAGGAACTTTAAGATCGGTGTAACAAGTGGGCAGAAATAAATAAGCCATAGTTTTCTAATATTGTAAGGAGCAACATATCAAAAGTCCCCAAGAGTCCCCTTGTGCTAATTGAGGAATAAGGAGGTAAGGTTTATACAGGGGTAAAAAATTGAAAATGATTCAATTGAGCTAAACCCTTGATTAATGTATTCTTCAAATCTCACTAATTAAAAAAAGGTATATTTTGCCAACGTGTGACATTTAGGTTTAGGAATACAGGCCAACAAACAAATGATCAAGGTCATCGTGGGGCAAAATTTTTAAAACAATCCGATTTGAATCAAACTAAGTCCAAATTACTTGTACATGTTGTACGGCCATATTAAGGTGAAATACAATCATTCCCTCCATCTACATCTTTCAGATATTGACCTTATAGGGCAGCGGCCTGTGACCTTCCATAGACCCTGTAGTAATCTGTCATAATGAGCCCAACATATTTAAATTTTACACACAACAAGATGAACAAGTGGACACACTTTTGAAAAGAATCGGAGCATTCTGAGGCTTTGATCCCAGTATGACCGTGAAATGTTATTTCCATATAGTAAATTAACCATAAACCGTACATATAGCAAACTATACCTTTTTTCAATCCTTATGGTATGACACAAATGATGGTATACATTTTAACACAATTGGAACATTTTAAAATTTGGCCCCCTGTACAAACTTTACCCACCTTATTCCTCAATTAGCACAAGGATGAAACTTGGGGACTTTGAAATGTTGCTTCGCACAACATTAGGAAACTATCCTGAAAAATTCAGCTATGATTTATTTAATTCAGGGTGTTTTTCTATTTATCTTGGACTATTAACAGGAGATCAATAGCATTACCTTCACCACTACTACCCACCAGTTTACACCTACCCTATAACCCTACCCACCCATATACCCCTGTATCCTAGCCATGCACCCACCACAGCTATTGTTATCATCATTCTTATCTTCTTCTTCATCATCATCATCATTGTTATCATAATCATAATCATCATCATCATCATCATTGTCTGTCATCATCATACTGTATAGCATTTTCAAAATTTACTCGCTTGCTCTTTCATCAGTGCATTGTTGAATGCATACCATGTGATTCTGACGTAATATCACTGTGTGGATTTTCCCAACAGTACTTTTCTTACGATTTTTATTTTCAATATAATCAACAATAAAGTAAACAAAGTAATGATAAACAAAACTTAAATACACAAAGTGCAAAACCTTACACTACTACAACTAGAAATAAACAAAAATACAAGAAACAATGCACTCAAACCCTGGAGCAAAAGGTTACATAAATACTCGTTTGAGTAGTAGGCATTCTCTTTCAAATTGTGTTTTGATATCGGATACATTTTTCTCTTTCGTAATAGTAATTGGAAAGGCACACTTTTTTCTCAAAGGCTTATTTGACCCAAATTATAAGATTATTTATATAGTACATGTGGAACTGTATTTTTGTGAAAATTTCATATACAATCTTGCAACCAAGGTTTTTCTAAATCAAAATTGTATGAGGATTCCAAAAATCATGGGTGTCATTTTTTAAAATGTGTTCTTGGATGAATTCTAGGGGGGCAAGGTTTACAGGGTCATTCCATGCCAATTCAACAAATCGAGTACACCATCACCTCATGGATTTCTTTCTTTTTTGGTGTATTGAAAGATAATCATGAGAAAATGAAATTCTGAAAATTTGAGCTCTGTACCTCTTTTCATTTTCACGCTACAGCAATTTTAAATTTGAGGGGGGTCACCTCAAAAACATATACTGGCATGAAATTCAATATTCAGATGGCCATAAGTAAAGAACTACACCCCTTAGATCCTTCAAAATTGGCATTCTGGATAACCTTTTGCTGCAGATTGCAAATATGTGAACAGAAAAAAATGCACCTTGCCCCAATTAAAAATAACAGGGGGTCAAAAATGGCACCAAAACCAATCGGACCATACTTTGGGGGGCCCATAAGTCAAAAAGTAGAAGTGATATAACTTCCAAATTTGGGCTGGAGATAGCTAATCTTAAATACTAACCTTGTGTACAATCTTATACTTATATCAGCTTCGTTGGAAGAGATATAGCTGTCGCAAAAAGTAAAAATTCCAATTTGACCTTGACTTGGCCCCCCTAAAAACCAATGTCAGACATTCTGCACCAAATTCTGCTTGAAATATGTTTGAGGGGGGTCCTTGCTTAATATTTTAGCAAAGTTTCATTGTGGTGTCTAAGTGTCTTCTATAAGTAACTGGTCTTCAAAAAGCCCTACTTCATGTAATTAAGTTTTGAAAGAATTCCCATTGAAACACACAGGAAACCTGAACTTTGCAAACTGGGTATTAACTTGCACAGTTCACTTTTTACTATATAATTCAATTAGAATAATTAAAGTATTATAAATTCCTTACCAAACAAGACACCAAGCTGAAATTTAGTCCATACCTAGATCAGGTGCTAATAAGGTGATGATATTGATTTCAATTTCATTGTTAAAGTTATACAAGGTCAAACTTGGATTCAAAGTCTTAAAACTGCACTTGAATACCCAGGTTGCAAAGTTCAGAATTCTGTGTACATTTCAATGGGAACTTTTAGTTGAAAGTTTAGATTCTTTGAAGCCTGTTTACCTACATATTGCAGTTAGACACCATGTTGAAACTTTGCACACAACTTCAGCAGGGGCCCCTCTTAACTATATTTCAAGCAGAATTTGGTGCAAAATGTCTGACATTGATTTTTAGGGGGGTCAAGTAAAGCTTAATTTGGACGTTTTGCTTTTTGCGACAGCTATATCTCTTCCAATAAAGCTGATATAAGTATAAGATTGTACACAAGGGGAGTATTCAAGATAAGCTTTCACCAGCCCAAATTTGGAAGTTATATCACTTTTACTTTTTGACTTATGGGCCCCCAAAATATGGTCCAAGTGGTTTTTGGGCCATTTTTGACCCCCTGTTATTTTACATTAGGGCAAGGTGCATTTCTTCTGTTCACATATTTGCAATCTGCAGCAAAAGGTTATCCAGAATGCCAAGTTTGAAGGATCTGAGGGGTGTAGTTCTTTACTTATGGCCCTCTGAATATTGAATTTCACACCAGTACATGTTTTTGAGGTGACCCCCCTCAAATTTAAAATTGCTGTAGTGTGAAAACAAAAAGAGGTACAGAGCTCAAATTTTCAGGATTTTAGTTTCTCATGAATATCTTTCAATACACCAAAAAGGAAAGAAATCCATGAGGTGATGGTGTACTCGATTTGTTGAATTGGCATGGAATGACCCTACACGGTTTATACAGGGGGCAAAATATAAAAGGGGGGAAAATGTGTTTTAAAGTATACCATCATGTTCAGTACCTTTCAAGGATTACAAAAAGGTATAGTTTGCCCTACCTGAGTGTTATAGTACAAGAGTTACAAGGTAAAACGGGTTCAAGGTCACACGGGGGGTAACAATTTCAGATTCATCGGTTTGTTCTAAAAACGGTGCCAAATTGTTTGTCTTACTGTACAGAAGCCGAAAATATAAAGGTCGCGTTGTCAATGACGTTTTGATAATAATTAAGAGGGCAAATATGGCTGTGGTTCACAGGGTCTATGGGAGATCACTAGTCGTATCTGTAAAAGTCTCACTTTGAAAGGTGAAACACAGAATCTATATACATTTTCTTATTTAGTATGACCCAATGAACGATTTAAAACCAGTTTCAACAAAATCGGACCATTCTATAAATAATGACCTTGAACTTTCTTGAGCCTATTGTACTAAAACAATAGGTCGTAAATATGGCAAACTATACCTTTTTAGAAACCTTATGAGCAGCCGAACAGACTGGTATAAATTTTAAAACAATTTAAACACTCATTGTTTACCCCTATACAAATTTTGCCCCCTTATAAAACCCCCAAGAACACATTTTAAAAAATGACACCCATGATTTTCAGATTCTCCATGAAATTCTGTATTGGAAAAACATTGGTGTCAAATTTTTTTATGAAAAAAACTAAACCAAAACATCCATTACATTTCATGTACTAATAGCTTTGTTTTGTTTGTAAGGATAAAGACTGAACATGTAATGTTCTTTAATAATAATCACTCGAAAGTTACACTTTTTACGAATCCATCTGCCAATATTGGGCTAGATATTTTTTACATGCATACTGACAATAAAAAAGTGGGGAAGATCTTTTTCTTTTTTTTGACTCACAATACTTTTTCATCTCACTCTTAATTGAGAGATTCTTTTTCTTCTTCCCAATATAAGTCTAATGCAATGTGGTAAATGTTTATTGGACTTCACCTGTTATTTTATCAATGTTAAACAAAAAAATAGCCATAAATGTCACACATGACTGTTTCTCAAAGCATTTTATCTTTCTTGATAACTGCTTCTCATTCTTTTGAGTAAGTTTTTGTTGGCATGATTTGTATGTCTCTGTGTCTGTGCATCCGTCGTGTGTGTCTGTGTGTGTCAAACATTTCTCCTTTGGTACCATTCCCATTGTCAACTACACTTGGCACAAAAACAAACTCAGCACATTTTGCATCCAACATTTTTCAAATGTGCGACAATTGTGAATGATTCTGAAATATGCATTTTGTTGGCAATGCCTTTTCAAGTGACACCTTGTGCATGAAGATCATGTAACAAACGGCCCTAATAGAAGGCCCAAAGCACACAATAGTTGTTCACCAAAATGATGTTTTGGAAGTTGTGTAATACTAGGCACTGCAGTAAAAAAGAAAAAGAATCTGTCTTCTTTGTATTGATTCTAATGGGTGTTCTGACTGAATGAATGTGTGCATGCACATCACTGATGCACTAACTCCATGATTTCCCTATATAACAACCACATATGAATACAGCCACCGTGAGCTAAGTTCTTGTTTAAAGGACCATGGACATGCTTTAAAAATAGTACTTTTAATATCTACCAAAAACAGTTTTATTCACAGTATGTATTGGTATCAATGTAAAATCTGCATGAAGTAGTATTTGAGAAACCGTAGATTTGATAAAAATTGGACATAACATCATGGGTTTCAGACAAGCTTTGAAGGGAATTTCCAAAACGAAAGTGATTATCGTGCTGGCCACGATGACCAGGAAGTGACATAAAAGTAGCATTTTGGTTTGCCTTCTAGATCTTTGAAGCGTGACAAACAGGTTTTATAATGTGCGCGTGTACAGGGGGTGTATCTCTTGCTACTTTTACGTCACTTCCAGGTCAAAGCCAACTCCAGCATTTTGCGACGCGTTCGCGAAAACAGGAGATGGCCTGTCCGATTGGGTATATTTATCCTTGATATTTAACAATTTCCCAATGTTCACTTTTAAAAATATGTGTTGAGATATGATCAGGATACTGTTGACTGTTGAGGTACAAAAATGTAAGAAATTAAGAAATGTCTACGCAACCATGTCCATGGACCTTTAAAGGTGCACACAGCTGTTTGAAAGTCTCATTTATTATGACAAAACCAGAATAAAACAAATAATATCAATGGTGACACACTTTTGAAAACTAATTTGAATTATTAATTGTACTAACTCCATTCTGTGTAAATTTTACAAAATTTCTTTGCGGGCAAATATGATTTTCTTAAAATTCTATTTTTGGAGAATGGGCATATAGAGGGTGCTATAACATACAAATCATGACCGTTGTAGGCCTATATGACAAGATTCCCGCTATGGATTTTTCTGATTATTACATAAAGCCTAAAAAAAATGTTTGATTGGCGTAACATAGAAAAATAAATAGGGTAGGTAGGTCAGATTTTTTTTTTTTTTTTTTATGTTTCACATACCAGAACACAAAATATATGACACACATACAAAAACAAATGGCACATCTTCACTTTTTCTGTAACACATCTTTTTATTTGTCATTTTGAATGTCCCGCAATCCTTTAGAGTACCGAAGTATGACGTCATTTGTTTTACGTGGTTTTTAAAACTTTTTTTTTGCACACAAAAAAATAAAAATATTTAGGGTCGGCGGTAAAAATAGGGTCGGTCGGGTTACGCCAATCAAACAATTTCTTTTTTTAGGCCTAAGTAATAGCACTTGTATGTCCCTACTTATATCAGTTGTCAAAATTGTGTCGCCACTGCTTAAAATTACTCTAAAAATAAAAGAGAGGATTTGCACAGGGTCAAACAGCTGTGTGCACAGAGTATGGGTGGAGTTCTGCTGTGTCTGTGCTTATTTATATTACTAGAGAATAACCGATATGATTGGTATTTTTGAAATCGGGCCAATTATGACCTTATCGGTATCTGATCAGTATCGGCAAAATTCTCATTTTTACCGATTTTCTATACCGATTAAATTAATATCAAAGAGGTCCAAACTTGAATCAAAATTGTTCCAAACTGATAGCCAAACGGTGAAAATAAATCAAAACTGAAACAAACCATTTTTTTATATTATGTACACAAGAGTGTGTATGTTGTTCATATAACTTACTATTTCGCCATTTTAGTGGTTTACCTAAATCGATCTGCAGCTACTTTCTGGCAGCTTCTGGCTGTCGAAAACGGCAATGATAACGCCCAAAAAAATACACAGACAAGATCGGAATCAGAATGAACCGATTTCTAAATTTTAAAATCTGTAATCGGTATAACAGATATTAGAGTGATCGGTTAGACATTATATATTATGCCCATGGTACAAAAACACTCAATTCTAGAGTAATTTACCAAAAAACTGGCCATAACCTCCTGCTTAGAATGGCATAGATCAAATAATAAAACTTCCAAACTTACAATTTATGTCATGAGTGTTATAACTTGAAGAGTTTAAATGTAATTTTTACAGTGTGTTCAATTTTCATCTCCACCTGAGATTCATTTTAAGGTGAATCTTGTTTTGAGATCTTGGGTTTATGGGGAAAGTAGTTTGCCCAAATTTGTTGTGCAAATATGTTTTCCAAAAAGGCCTAAATCTGCTTCACTTATAAAATAAAGAAATACATAGAAAACCCTGTAAAAATCAGAGAGTAAAACTCTCCGAAAGAAAAATGAGGGATTTGGGGCAAAATTCGGCGATTTGTCCCCCCCGAATTTCACTTTTTCCCCCCCAAAATAAAATTTCACTTTGCTTTTTTTTTTTTTTTTTTTTGTAATTTTCTCTGAACTATGAAAAGTGGATGTAGGCCCTTTTGGAAATCCACTTTCATATGTGGTTTTATGTAGAATCACTTGAAATACTTCTACTGCGACCGTCTTTGAGCCAATTTGAAGTCAGAAAAAAAAAAAAGAAATACCTTGGAAGAGAAAACATATAACAGATAAACTAAGCAATGTATTGGTGGAGTAAACCAAGCTTGTGATGAATTCAAAGAAAGAGAGATAGAGAGAAAGATTTGAGTAGCTCTGAACTGTTTATAGTTCAGTGTATATGTGATCATAAATGACAGGGCTGTGTGTTACACACAGCAGTAGTCTCATATTCCATTTCAAAGAATAGGGATTCAATCAGCGTAAATATACTCTCCCGTACTTTGGAAACACCCAGCCAGGCTCACGAAGGTAAACAAAATAACATCCCGAACTGCATGGTTTCTGACTGACAATGCACACATGCCAAAGGTGACTTCAAATGCTTTTTGCCAGCCGATAGTTTGGCTTTTCGTGTGCAAATAAAACAAGATGTTAAGTTTACTCAAATGTCAGTTGGAGTTACATAAGGGGTGGGATTTTGTGATTGGTTAAATGCAGTCAGCACATATAGGTGGGTGTGTGAGCCTCCGAATTGGTTGTTTAAATTTTGTTAAAAGGACATGGGAAATCCAGATCTGTACCAGGACATACCCAGACAATTGACATTGTTTGCAAGAGTGGGCTCTTCCATATGCCCCTGTTAAAAGCACATGTGAAATCCAGATCTGTACCAGGACATACCTAGACAATTGCAGTTCTAACCAAGAGATATTGTAAGAGGGGATGGCTTGTAGAAACATTGAAATTCCATACAGAAATTAACCCTACATCCCCGGAGGGGTAACCTGTACACAAGCCCGGGTAACCACCCAAGTTATACAAGGGTCCCGGCGGTGACCCAATATGAGACCAGAAACGGAAATGGTACCCTATCTGAGGCCAGATCTGTTCAAATGGATACCCTATCCAAGACCAGACCTATGCAAATTTACATGCTGTCCAAGACTCAGGGCCAGGCAATATTACCATTGGAATTTTAACCTGTGATTTTGCACTGCATTTGAGCTATTTTATGGACTGTTTGTTCTGTTTTGGGCATGTTATCAACACAAAAAATATCATTCTTACAGATTCCTGCTAATTTTATACTCTATCAGAGACTGAAAAGTAAATTTGATACCCTATGTGAGACACACAGAGACATAGGTTGAATTTGATACCCTATGTTGAGACCTCTCCAGGTTTCACTTTTTTTTGTAACTCTGGTGGTTACCCGACCAGAATACCCAGTTACTCCCTGGGCCTACAGGTCACATGCTCCACCCTACAAAGCGTCTGGCCGGCAGTAACCGGCAAAACATTCAGAGTTCTAGACGTACGACCGGCAGTTAGCAAAACGCATACTTGTTACTGCCATTGGGATGTTTCCTACTTGGCAAAAAATAATCACTATGAGCCAAAAGACCCTCATTCTTCAGGACACAGTTCAGTAACAGGGAATACATATTTTAAATTGAATAGCACTGATTCTACTGTTGTATGTAAAAGTAAATTAAAAGTATTCATTTGATTTGGATTTGTTGTGTTGCTATGAACAAACTAATTATCCCAACCATAGTAGAGCAGACATGAAAATATAATTTTCTAACAATTATTTCACATAAATGAATGAGCATTTGAAGAAATTAATTACCTAATCAACAATAGTCCAGACAGAAAACAGAGCTTTGCCAAGTTCATCTAAATGAATGGGCGCCTGAACAAATTAGTTTCTGCAATAACAATTGGCAATACAGAAAAGGTTTTCTCTTTTGTGTTGTTGCCAATTTCAGAAAACCTTGAAGAAATTAATGATTCCAATCACAATATGCCAGGGAGAAAATACATATTTGTTGTCAATTTCAATTGAATAAATGAAACTTTAAGTCAAATTTAAAAAAAAAGGCATGATTTATGATCTCATTAAAAAGTGCAAGTAAAGTGATGTCAAAGTCTTTCTTTTCATTGAGTAAGGGAGAAGATCAATTGGAAAATTGTAAAACTTGTGTCTCAGTTATGGGTGGTTGTCAGTGTTTTATTACTACTTCATAAGTCGGACCAAAAGTGATATTTTCAGTTTTATTGGTTTAAGGACATCACAGAGAATCACTTCCAACTTGTTGTGAAATTGCCAGTGTTGTATTGCAACCTTGGGGCACCATTGAAGTTTGTACAGGGGTCAAATGTCAAATTGATGACATTGTGCTAAAAACCTGATCATTGTGTTCCTTTAGTTGTAAGGATTCAGGAAAAGTATAGTTTGCCCTATTTTGGCCTACAGGGGTCAAAAATGCAAATAATGCATGGATTTGAATGAAAATGGTATCAAATTGATCCTTTGACCAAACCGATTCATATTAAGAATAGTTTGCCCTATCTAGGATCTCTCGTTACCATGGTAACACTCAAATGTAAATCCGTGTCCATTGAACTCTATTGAGTCTGGCCAAATTAGGGTGTTACCATAGTAAGAAGTAATCCTGGATAGGGCAAACTATTCAGAATGTGAATTGGATTGGTTAAACATCAATTTGATACCATTTTCATCATTCTGTGCATTTTTTGCATTTTGACCCCCGTAGATCAAAATATTGACCTTTGACCTTTTTCTAATAACTCCTGAACGATCCATCCTAGATAGGGCAAACTATACCTTTCCCGAATCCTTATGATGGGAGAAACACATTGGTAAGGGTTTTAGCAACAGTATCATCAATTTGACATTTGACCCCTGTACAAACTTCAATGGTGCCCCCAGGTGGCAATACGACGCTCACAATTTCACAACAAGTTCGAAGTGATTCTCTGGGATGTCCTTATACTAGGCATGTCAATACGCCACTGCACAACCCCTGAAATCACGCACGCAGCACACGTACACACACGCTCAAGCACAGCACACCGTCAAACACAACTTTTTTGAAAAATTGTATTAAAAAATTTTTTTTTTTTTTTTTTTTATGAAGTCTGTAGCATAAAGCATTGTTGAGTTAAAAATTTAGAATAAAATAACATTTTAATATGCTAGAATTTCTATTGTTTCTCTTTTGTCATCAATGGTGCCATGTACTATCACTATCTATATAGTAAAACACCATAGATTAATTTCAGGAAAAGGCCGAAAATACAAATAATCAAAAATCTGTAACTCTTGAACGCTTTATCTGATATTCATAATTTTTTTTAAAATTTTTTTCATATTTTTTGCTGCATAGATCTAAATAAAACCCAGTCAAATTCATGCAGATAAAAATTATGGCATGATATGCCTACTTATACCTATAAAACTGAAATATAAATTTTGGCCACAAAACATGAAGTAGGAGACAACTGCCCCCTGACTATCTAGGAGCTGGTGAGTATGTGGTAATCAAGTATTTTTGCGAACTAAGTTACTAACATAGACGCAGTCACAGATACTGATTGTTCAGTTACACCACTTAAAGGAATTTTATCATGAATTGTCAAAGATGATTACATAAGTAAGGTGAATGTGTGTAAAAATGAGATTCTACTGGAACTCACATAAGAAAAAAAATAATATTGAAAGAAATCGATAGCAACATGTTGGATCTGGAAAAAACATGACAACTGTCATGAACAATTGTTGAGAGCTGTACAATAACACAAACATTGTTGATTAAACATACCAAGAAAAAAATATTTATCATGTAGAAAGAAACTTTGGTGTGACATATGAAAAGGGGTGAAAGGGGTGAAATCTTGCCCCCCCCCACTATACCCCATCAAAATTAAAATTGTAAGAATATTTTTCTCATTATCCCAATGAAATTGAAGGCCTTTTGTTATTACTAACAAAAAGTCCCCAAATGTGGTCAATCATGCCAGATTACACACACTGTCTTATGGGCCAATTTGATACACATTGATGCTTCTACTATCCAAATGGCTGGATTGATTCAGCTCAAAATTTGTAATCATATGTTTTTGGTTTAGAAAACATTAGAAAAAAGGAACCATGATCGGGTCACCTATATACCTCTTATTCTTTTTAACTCTTTTCTTCTACTCAGTATAGTAGAAAATTATTCATGTTCTAAATTGACACCATAGAATTATTATATATTCTGAGAATTACTCACAATGCATTCAAATAAAGCTGCAAAGACAATACAAGTCAACCTGATGTTCATGCTTAAATCATCATATTGAAAAGGCAAATGTAATTTGAGTAAGACTTGGAAATGGAATCAAAGTTAAATGAGGAGTCACATGGCTGTTTTGAACTTTACAATGGGGATTAAGTACTAGATTCTTGTCCTACAGAATTGCATGGTTGGTCACTCAACCTGGACCTGTTCGACAAAGATTTAAGTAAGTGTGCTTAATAAAGAGTGAATGCAGATATGGATATGCCCAAATTAATAAATGAAGATCCATTAGTCGGCTTTTTTGAGGGCCATGGCTTCTCCTCTCTAAAATACACTGCAGTAATTGCTAGTTCCTCTTCCTTCAACCTCATCTTGCCTGGCATTTCTTCGACCTCATCTTGCCCAACATTTCTTCTGCCATTAGTACTAGTTAACTTTAAATTTATGAAAGAAATAAGCTTTAAAAGCAAAGTGTAGAATGGAACATTCTGAAAAATGGTTTTGAGCAAGACATAATTTTCATCTCATTTTCAGTGTAAAGTAAGTACATGGTTTACATTGTTTATATTGTAAATATGCTAAAAGTGTTACTCTTCCAGCAACAAGGGAATTTGCTCATGTAAGCTAAGTTATGTTGAATGGACCTTTGTTCTTCAGACCATACAAACATATCCAAGAATATAATACATGCACCTGGTTCACCTGAACATTTCTGATCTTTAACCTGTATCTGTACAGGTGATTCTTTTGTATTTTGCATGCTTGAGTTGTTCTGGAAGACATGTCAGGTCGCTAAGTTAACCTATTGACTTCTGTGCAAGCACCCTTTAGGGGTTTCTGGTATTTCCTCAATATGACCCATCATTATTGCAGAAAAAAAATTTTCGTAGCATGTGCGGGTTGTTCTTTTGAAGGTCTTAAACAGAGTTTAGTAATAGTAGCTATAAGATATGCAGCATACATGACATCTCTTTTGAGCAAGAGGCCGACAGACCAACACACACATGCCCACACACGCACACACCACAAACACACAGACAAACAGACATACGTTGAGAGAGAGAGAGAGACAGAGAGAGGGGGAGAGAGAGGGAGAGAGAGAGAAAAAAAAATATATATAAGGGCACTATTTTGAAGATAATCACAATCCCAAAAATATTTTATTAAATGCGTAACTCATAAACTTCAAAATTTTTTTCTCAAAGTCAATGAAAAGGGAGACATCAATAGAATTTAATTGAAATCGAGGTTTGTTAGGAGTACGTTGAGTAATTACAACAGTTCAAAGATTACCCGTCAAGGACTTTAATATGTTATGTTAGCAAATTTGTTGCATAACATTAATGAACAGTTGAATATAATTACAAAGATATAATTTCTGGCTATGTATAGAAACTTAGTTATTTTTAAAATGCACACTTTGAATAATCAACAGCATTAAAATAATTTGTTGAGTTGCAAAAGATGTAATTTGCTACTGTGACAGTTGAACATTTTCACATCATATTTATTTCATTTGTTATTCTTTATTATTAGATTTTATATATTTTTTTGTTATCATAAGTTTTTAATTAAATCATGTTTTTTTTGTGACATAAAGGGAAAATGATTACAATTTGCTATTGCATTTAACTGTGAAGGATGTCACAACCCAAGAAAACCAAGTGAAATAAAAAAAAATAATGTTTTTAATCATCACCAAGGTGAGGGTATATAAGAAATAACATTGAGACAGTTCAAATTTTGAGAATAAGCTTTTCTCAAGGATATCTAGTGATCACTGAATATCACCTTTAATTGGTATTCATAACTATTCTGAATGGGGAAATAAATAGCGAAAGAAATCTTGTGGTTTTCTGTGACTGGGATTGATTTTATTTCACCTTTTAGGCATTTTGGCGATTTTGTTTTCATCATACACTAGACTTCTAATCACAAACTTCAGAGGATATTAGTAATTTACGAGTTTGCTGTTACTAAGTTGTAAGAAATTACTATCCTGCAAAGAAGATTGCTATTTTTAGAGAATAAAACATGGTATTTATTGCTTTGCCTATCTAATTTCATGTCATATATGATGGGCAAGTGAATGCTCGGGTACAGCTGGTATCCACTACTCCGCTTCTTTAGGGTCTGAGAAATGTTTTTGTTCCTTCAGATGAAAAAAAAAGATATTCCAAATGTAATTTTTTTTTTTTTTTTTTTTTAGTCTGATCTACTGTTCAAAGTGCGAGGATCATTTTGCAGATGGTTTAAATAATGTTTTTCATAGCATGTGCGGGTTGTTCTTTTGAAGGTCTTAAACAGAGTTTAGTAATAGTAGCTATAAGATATGCAGCATACATGACATCTCTTTTGAGCAAGAGGCCGACAGACCCACACACGCACACACCACAAACACACAGACAAACAGATATACGTTGAGAGAGAGAGAGAGAGAGACAGACAGAGAGAGGGGGAGAGAGAGGGAGAGAGAGAGAAAAAAATATATATAAGGGCACTATTTTGAAGATAATCACAATCCCAAAAATATTTTATTAAATGCGTAACTCATAAACTTCAAAAAAATTTTCTCAAAGTCAATGAAAAGGGAGACATCAATAGAATTTAATTGAAATCAAGGTTTGTTAAGAGTACGTTGAGTAATTACAACAGTTCAAAGATTACCCGTCAAGGACTTTAATATGTTATGTTAGCAAATTTGTTGCATAACATTAATGAACAGTTGAATATAATTACAAAGATATAATTTCTGGCTATGTATAGAAACTTAGTTATTTTTAAAATGCACACTTTGAATAATCAACAGCATTAAAATAATTTGTTGAGTTGCAAAAGATGTAATTGCTACTGTGACAGTTGAACATTTTCACATCATATTTATTTCATTTGTTATTCTTTATTATTAGATTTTATATATTTTTTTGTTATCATAAGTTTTTAATTAAATCATGTTTTTTTTTGTGACATAAAGGGAAAATGATCACAATTTGCTATTGCATTTAACTGTGAAGGATGTCACAACCCAAGAAAACCAAGTGAAATAAAAAAAAATAATGTTTTTAATCATCACCAAGGTGAGGGTATATAAGAAATAACATTGAGACAGCTCAAATTTTGAGAATAAGCTTTTCTCAAGGATATCTAGTGATCACTGAATAAAACAGAAGGTGCTAAAATCATGAAATGCACCTTTAATTGGTATTCATAACTATTCTGAATGGGGAAATAAATAGCGAAAGAAATCTTGTGGTTTTCTGTGACTGGGATTGATTTTATTTCACCTTTTAGGCATTTTGGCGATTTTGTTTTCATCATACACTAGACTTCTAATCACAAACTTCAGAGGATATTAGTAATTTACGAGTTTGCTGTTACTAAGTTGTAAGAAATTACTATCCTGCAAAGAAGATTGCTATTTTTAGAGAATAAAACATGGTATTTATTGCTTTGCCTATCTAATTTCATGTCATATATGATGGGCAAGTGAATGCTCGGGTACAGCTGGTATCCACTACTCCGCTTCTTTAGGGTCTGAGAAATGTTTTTGTTCCTTCAGATGAAAAAAAAAGATATTCCAAATGTAATGCACCATGTCCAAACATTACAAATGACTGGGTATATTTTATGTGTGTGTGTTTGTATGTCCAGAATTAACTATCCAAAATATCTCATCAATTTTACAAGAGAATGACCTAATTTGAACTTTTGAAATGAAATGGATATGGGTATAAGGCTAGCGGTTTCAAACCAAAGGGACAATGGATGACGGAATGTGCAAAAATCAGGGTCTTTGGGTGAGAGAAAGCCAATTTGTCCCAAAATATGTGGATGACAAATTTGCTAAAGTAGACCCCCCAAAAGGAGTTTATGGAAGAAAATTGTATCCAAAGGCTAATTTGGAATCAAGAAACACTTAGTGTTTCAACAAATAGTTCTTAATCACAAGTTAGTTCCTGGAAAAGCAAAACAAACCCACTGAACAGTACAGATCTCTGAGAGATCAATTATATCTTGGAGTTAGTCAGTAACAGAGGGGGACAGATTGCCCCTCTGATTTTTTTTGAGGGGAAATCGTGAAGTAGAAAAGGAATATTGATGTTAAATTAGCCCTTTTCGGACTCTTTGCCCTGTGATTGAGATATTTGTTGCACCTACCAGAAAATTTGCCCCCTCGGAACCACCAGGCTGGCTACACATCTGGGATCAACTAGTAAAATAAAATCCATATCAATCAATTAAGTAGATGAAAAAGCTAACAGATCACTGGGTTTTATTCAACAAAATCTGAAGGGATGTACTGATGACATTAAGAACATTGCATACACTGGCTTGCTCATCTTTAGAATACTCCTCTGCATTATGGTAGACGTTTCATATAGAAGTCCCATTGATGCAAATGAGGTATTGCCATTCATTCCGTCAAGCGCTACTGCACAACGTCATTTAGCGCATGACAGAATCAATTGTAATACCTCATTTGCATCAATGGGACTTCTATATGAAACGTCTACCTGCATTCATGGGATTCTTACACTATGGCAAAAATGTACCAATACCACAGTTCACATCATCAAGAACAATAAACGACGAACACAGTTGTGTCACCTACGGTCACCGACATGTAGAAGACTTGCAATGGCCATCTCTAGCTACCAGATGTAAAAAGTCATGTGTCAGTCTGTTCCAGGAAGCTTCCAGAGGGCCGGGCCACTTATACCATTCCAGTCCGGTTGCATCAGTAAACACCAGGAACAACCACAGGGCTCTCATTCCACCTCGGCCATTCAATACCAGTTCACTCTTTTCCATCTGGGGAGTTGAATTGTATAGAACCAGAAACAGAAAGGCAAAGTTAGTTCTTTGACCTTTTTTTTTTTTTTTTTTTTTAAAAAAAAAAAGGAAAAAGAAAAAAAGAAAAAAAAAAAAAGAGAGAAAGGGAAGAGAGAAATGAACATGGTGATTTTTTTTCGGTTTATCATTCTCTTTAAGTCCATTTTCTTCGTCTCCACAACATGCTACATGTAGGCCTACGGTCCAATCTCTTTTCTGAACCGTACTACGTACACCTTTGACTATTTATAACATCTTTGACGTACACGCACCCCTTTTTAAAAGTCCTATTAACTTCCTGTACAAATTATGATCTCCAAATTACGAAAATCGCTGGCTTAAGGGGCCTTCCCCCTTATAGCCCCACCAGGGGCTCTGCCCCTTGGAGCCCCGCTGGGGGTAAAACCCCCAGACCCCCGTCATCCGTACCACTTTATTTTGTGTTCCGACGCCCCTGCCTGCATTCATGGGATTCTTACACTATGGCCAAAATTTACCAACTAGGAACAGTTCACGTCATCAAGAACAATAAACGACGAACACAGTTGTGTCACCTACGGTCACCGACATGTAGAAGACTTGCAATGGCCATCTCTAGCTACCAGATGTAAAAAGTCATGTGTCAGTCTGTTCCAGGAAGCTTCCAGAGGGCCGGGCCACTTATACCATTCCAGTCCGGTTGCATCAGTAAACACCAGGAACAACCACAGGGCTCTCATTCCACCTCGGCCATTCAATACCAGTTCACTCTTTTCCATCTGGGGAGTTGAATTGTATAGAACCAGAAACAGAAAGGCAAAGTTAGTTCTTTGACCTGCCAGTAAATCTGTGGCACATACATTATATGTTATGTTCCAATGTCCTTCGCTAGAGATCTTTGGGGAATATATAGTAACACAATAAACATTAACTTTTTGCCATGTCTTTTCAGTGGTCATTCTAAGCTATTCTATTAGTGTAATGATCCATTAAGGAATGGTAATATACAATATCCACAATAGAAGCTCTTAAAAACATTACAATACAATCCTCAAATGACGGTGAGCATTAGACTTAATGGACAAGTTAAAAAGGGTATCGTCAAGTGTGTACACACTACGTCTCATCTTCTGTCACTTTGTTTTGATTCTGTATTGATTATGCGAGAGGTTTGAGGCTGACGGTTATACTGGTTGTTAAAAGTAGGACAAGTTATCATTGCTCATGATTTTTTTTTTTTTTTTTTTTATTGTATAGAACCAGAAACAGAAAGGCAAAGTTAGTTCTTTGACCTGCCAGTAAATCTGTGGCACATACATTATATGTTATGTTTCAATGTCCTTCGCTAGAGATCTTTGGGGAATATATAGTAACACAATAAACATTAACTTTTTGCCATGTCCTTTCAGTGGTCATTCTAAGCTATTCTATTAGTGTAATGATCCATTAAGGAATGGTAATATACAATATCCACAATAGAAGCTCTTAAAACCTTTAAAAGAGTGTTTATAAGCATCATTATAATTGTACTTTTCACAGAATTCCACATTAGAAACATTACAATACAATCCTCAAATGACGGTGAGCATTAGACTTAATGGACAAG
Source organism: Ophioderma brevispina (assembly GCA_023653785.1). Taxonomy (NCBI): domain Eukaryota; kingdom Metazoa; phylum Echinodermata; class Ophiuroidea; order Amphilepidida; family Ophiodermatidae; genus Ophioderma; species Ophioderma brevispina. Next base: position 28,380 of record JAMKCH010008041.1, read on the forward strand.
TTAAAAAGGGTATCGTCAAGTGTGTACATCTTCTGTCACTTTGTTTTGATTCTGTATTGATTATGCGAGAGGTTTGAGGCTGACGGTTATACTGGTTGTTAAAAGTAGGACAAGTTATCATTGCTCATGAAGTTAAATTGAAATTGTTCACAAAGATGGCAACAAGCAAATTAAGCTGAACTTATTCAAATAACTTAATGACTTGGTTTGGCATCAACATCTCCTGATTTGTCAAAGCCAGGTAATTATAAGCATCATGAGAATGGAATTCTTTACTGTTACCTGTGTGTCTTCATGGAGTCTGAAAAATTGTTGATTTGAAACAGCTATAAAAACAATAAAAGCAATAATAACAAAACAACAACAGCAATGATAGTAGTAAACAAGGATAAAAAGCACTTAATTTTCACAGACGACGACTAACAGTATTCAGTATGGACAAGAATCGATTTGACGCTCATTTAATCATTTTGAGTTTCATGGGTGGACAAGAATTAATTAGAACTTGTTTTATCAACTGATTTAATTGCCATAAGCCATAATGTAACCTTATTTAGGCATCAGGAAATTGGAAGGATGGTCTTATTGGCATTTCGTTGCCTATGGCTTGTCTATAACAACTACAGGTTGTGGTCTTTGTATGCCTTTGACCTTAGTGTACTGCTCGAAGGCATGCTAAATGAGCTGAGCCTTTCAAGTTTTCCAGATCCACCCTTTTCCCCTTTTACTGTACTTAACTGTTCTGTACAATTGTATAATAGTGGATGAGGAACAGGAGATACACCTATGGTGAACACAAAGGTGCAACCTCAGGCCAACTGAGGGCACCAAACATAGAGAGCCAGAGGGGATGGCTTCTTAAGGAGAAGTTGCTACTTATTTTATTGTTATAACAGTGTTACTGCCTGGCGACACAATTTTGATAATTGATAAAAGTGGGGAAATGCAAGAGGTATAATCCCCTTAAAATTCAGAAAAACACATTGCAAGAATCTTGCCATATAGGCCTACAAAGATCATAATTTGTATGTTATAGCCCCTCTATCACTCACTTCCCACAGAATTCTGTGTAAAAGTTGGATCTTCTATAATTGCAGTCAGATGTGTCTGAATATTTAATGATAACAATTGGAAAGTTAAGATGATATTTTAGATAGCCTCTGAAAGGCAAAAAAAATGTTTCCAAACCTCAAAAGCAGAATTTAAAGAGATATATTTCTGCTAATTGCAGCATTCAAAATAGTGCTTTTTGTTGGAAAACCAAATTCGCAATATTGCAATGGCTATTATTATTAATATTGTCTGACAGAAAACCAACTTGTTAACATTTAAATAAGGAAATGTTATACCTTCGAAAGTTTCACCAAAGGCACAGTAGAAATCGAGAAATCTTACGCACCATGTATTTGGAAACTGTAAGTATAGTACTACAAACATTTGGTAGGCTGATCTCGGTCCACAAAATATTCCACTGGACCAGATAATTCTGAACATTTAGAAATTATGGGGTCCAGTGGACTTCAAGTTAAAAACCTAAGTGGGAACCCTGCCCCCATTCCTCTGATCAGCAGCCTGAGAAGATACAGAATTTATCACATATGTACTGTCTGTGTGGACTTCCCGATTGAGAAATTTCCTGACTGGGACATATTACCAATTATGCATAATTGTGATTTGGAAAAAAGTTGGAATATTTAAATTTGGTATTCAAAATCATGATTTTTTTTTCAAAGATGATCTGGCATCTACGGCTTATGGAGTACCCTTTAATTCATTATTCACAAAAAAGTTGTAAGATGTGATCTTCCAAAAAAGGGGTAGTTACTTTTAATGACATATTTGTAACATAGTTTCGGTTTCTAAAATGTCATTCATCAGTGCACTGAGGAGGAGGTTGGATTTATTTATTTATTTGGCATCCCTCGGAAAATTAGCACGCTATATAAATACCCAGTAAACGTGTATATAGATTCTATGGCTCATGATACGGTCATTTTTCTGTCATAACTGTGCGAAAACGGTTTACTGCAAAAAGCCACACCCATAAAACAAATCTCATACGTTAACTTCACGAAAAAAAGTATGACAAATCAGGTCTTGGAAAGGAAATTTGAGCAAAATGTGGTGCGATATGAGCCAGACCCTGTCAATATGTCGGGTATACGTTGTGTTGCATGAGCGCCGTAGTCACGTGTGCATTTGTATACATTCGTGCTCGGACCTTGTGGAGTCAATAGGCGTGGTAGGACCCCATATACATAAGAATGAGACTAAATTTGAATAAATAATGTTCTCAGTGGTCTAGGGATTTTTGAAATGGTGCGAAAATTGAATTTTCAAATGCATTTTTCTCCAAATTTCTTCTACGAACTACAAGTTCGCAGAACAAAATTGCTTTAAATGATGTCTTCTTGCCATATGGTAAAAATTGAATGAATTCATCAAGTAGTTTTGGAGGAATCAATCAGGCAATTTAATGCAGATTTAGGGATTTTTTTCCATAGAGCTCCACAGGAGCTCGGCAACCTCCAAAATCCCAATTCTAGTATCGAACATCGGGCGTCCTTCCTCCCCTGGAGTAAGGAGTATCCTTAACTTAATTCAGTATTAACCAGTCTCTCTCGGCACTCGCACTAGTAACACATTTCCGTTACTGGTCACCGTAACAGTCACATAACCGTCGTTGTCGGCGCTGCAGCACTCAGGTCACACTTCCGGTTTTTCGTATCGCGGGTCAAAGTCAATGTCACTCGGACAAGTAACAAACAAAGTTTCGTTACCCAACCAAGTGACATATACAACGTTACCAGCACAGGTAACCCATTTTGGTGTTACTTACCTAAGTGACATTCATAATTTGTCAGTCCAGACCCCTCGCTTTAAACCGGCGTCGATGGCTATTTTTTTTTTTTTTTTTTTTCTGTCATAACTGTGCGAAAACGGTTTACTGCAAAAAGCCACACCCATAAAAAAATCTCATACGTTAACTTCACGAAAAAAAGTATGACAAATCAGGTCTTGGAAAGGAAATTTGAGCAAAATGTGGTGCGATATGAGCCAGACCCTGTCAATATGTCGGGTATACGTTGTGTTGCATGAGCGCCGTAGTCACGTGTGCATTTGTATACATTCGTGCTCGGACCTTGTGGAGTCAATAGGCGTGGTAGGACCCCATATACATAAGAATGAGACTAAATTTGAATAAATAATGTTCTCAGCGGTCTAGGGATTTTTGAAATGGTGCGAAAATTGAATTTTCAAATGCATTTTTCTCCAAATTTCTTCTACGAACTACAAGTTCGCAGAACAAAATTGCTTTAAATGATGCCTTCTTGCCGTATGGTAAAAATTGAATGAATTCATCAAGTAGTTTTGGAGGAATCAATCAGGCATATTAATGCCGATTTAGGGATTTTTTTCCATAGAGCTCCACAGGAGCTCGGCAACCTCCAAAATCCCAATTCTAGTATCGAACATCGGGCTTCCTTCCTCCCCTGGAGTAAGGAGTATCTTTAACTTAATTCAGTATTAACAAAAAAGACAGGTGTCAATGTGATTTTGACATTTTATTGATAAAAGAGTGGAGTTGCAATCGGAAAAGGAACAATTTACGGTTGCCATCAATTGTAATATACTTCCTCCCATAAATATGTCACAATTCTGAAGATTGAATATACCACTGCAAGATACACAGCAAAAAAGTAAAATGTGGGTCATTTATTTCATCTTAACACAGCGCAATTTCACATCATCGTGCGCGGCGAGAAATTACTCAATCAATATTGACAAAGAATTGTAGGAATATTGTCATTGAATGCATTAAACTGCGGGTAAATAATTTATGCATAGTTTGCCGCCTGCTGTCATTAAGGATTTAGTAAATAAATACAAATTTACACAACAGCAATTTGGTGATATCAGATTCATTGTAGGTAAACAAATGTTGGGCTGGAGTGATTATGTGTGGTTATAACCTGTCTATGTAAGGCTTGGCTTATAGAGTTTATTCAAGTCAGAAGGAACTAACAAGACTCGAATTCCAAAGGGCCTCTATGACCCAATTTCAAGCAGAAAATTATGGAAGGCTTGAACATTTCAAATATTCTGATCAGAACAGGATGAACTTTTTATCCTTGATTCTCTTTTTTTTCCTCAGGAAGGCATGAACTTTTTCTGCAATCCTAAGTAAAAGAAAAAAACATGTCATTTTTGCTCCAAGTTTTGAATCCAAATTCAACATTGTATATGAAGCTCAAGGAGGGTACAAAAAGACATTGATAAACTTCTGTATCTATGGTAGTTGTATATACTAGTAGTGGATGTTCATGTGACATTTACAAAAGATTACAAGTCAACTAGTGATTTCAGTGGGATTAATTAAACAAAGTCAACAATAACCCTAGCCCGAAGTAACAGATTTCTGTCTGTGATATGTGACAATACATACATAATAGATTGCTTCCTTTGCCTATAGGCTCTTGTGTAGCTCGCATGCACTGGAATTTGCTTGCTTGAAACAATAGCAATTCCAATTCATATTATTTTCACTGAAAACAGGCTACCAAATGTGTTATCCAAATGTTGCCTTATTCATGTGCAGGATATGAAGCAACACGTTTTCGCAGCGGTATTACTTTTGACATTGACCTCTCCTTCTAAACAAACTCTTTAAATCTCTGTAATTTCAACGCATGGTTACATGGGCTCCCTGGTGGTTTTGTCTGGCTATGGTGTAATTTCCGCCGAATTCTAAACCTTGTGTGTTGGTGTCACTCACATGTTCTTTATGGGTTAGCAAAGCAAAGTGATAGTCGGTACGCTTCTTTTATCGTGGTTTTATGAGGTGTGCTTTAACGGTTGGTATTGTTGACATACCGTATTGCTCTTTGCATGGTTTTGCCATTTGCGGGGAGAGTCTCGAACTGGCAGCGATATCAAAGGGAGAACTTGCAAAACAATTTGATCGGGTTCAATTCTCTCTGCCAGAACCAATGACCTTGCAAGAGAGGATGCATTGTTTTGTAATGCCTTCATTTATTACAATGCAACTTTGAGGCTCTACCGAGGCAAATGGTGCAAAGGCTGAATAACAGAGTATTCTTGTAAGGGTTTTATTTTCTGGTTTTGCAAAATGATTGAGATTTAATTTTTTTTTTAAATATGAGAAAACAAATATGACAGTACACTGTGGTTTGGATTATACTTTGAAAAATAGAGAAGGAATTGACTGGTTGGAGTTAGCAACTTTTACTCCAAAGCTTGTGCCTCCAAAACATGGATAATTACGGTAGTAGTGGTGTTGATGTTGATGGCAATGAGGGTCATACTGGTGAAAAGGGTCATGATGATAAGAAAAAAAAATCAAATTATGAAAATTTTCTCACATGTCCTATTTCCAAAAGAGTAGTCAATTCCCAACTTTTTGTATATTTGGGCTGGAAAAGTGCACGTGAGGGGAAATAGTGATTTTTTTTAAAAATTGTACGTGTGAACTTTTTTTGATAGCCCAACTTGCCAAACACCCAAGCACATATGGGCTGGGGGAAGGGAAGGGATGTAAAACCAATCAACTAAAAAAATATTAATTATTATAGTAACCAAGCTAATGGATTATAGTTCTTGACTGTTTTGCTTGAACATATGTGTAGTATTTTGTGTTTAAGTTTTTTAGAGGTACGAGTATTTTGGTTGAAGTTTCTGCAAATTTTTCTTATTTGAAGAGGATAGGTCTGCTTCTAATCAAAGATGCACCAAAGATGTAAATGCAGCTTGGGTCATAGATGCAATATGGACACTGATGCTGTGTCTGGCCTGAATATGTGTTCAGAAAGAGACCAATTGTCATAGCTATTTCTGTCTGTGTAATGTGGGTCGGTATGTCAATGAAACAGTTCCCGTAGGATTTTGGTGCTAAAGTTGATTTTCTTGCTGTTTTTCATTCAATAGGGACCAGACAGTCAGAAAATGATGGGGTGCACATTTTCGGACTGCTTCCCCCTTCCTCAAGGGGGGAAATGTTACTACAGGGAAAAATTTAAAATCGAGTCAAATTGTGTTTTAATGTACATTAACATGTTCGTCTCCTTATAAGGATTAGAAAAAGTATATATTTGCCTAGCTTCCGACCTTTAGTTAAAGCGCTATAGCCCCATAATGGTTCAAGGTCATCCTGGGATTAAATTTACCCAATGCTCAGATTTTGTTGAAACTGGTGATAAGTTGTTTGTATTGTCTCACAGGATCCAAAAATGTATTATTTTACAGTGTGTGACATTTGGATGGCTAATTACATAGCAAAATGTCGCTAGGGTCTACATGGTCTATGGGGGTCACCAGAACTGTCCCTGGATGTCGCAATGGTGATACCAAAAGATCAATTAAAATGTATTTTCTGTTTCAGTATGACACAAGGAATAATTTGACACCACTTTCAACAACATCGGAGCATTTACCCCCAGGATGACCTTGAACCATTATGGGGCTATACCGCTTTAACTAAAGGTTGGAACCTAGGCAAATATATACTTTTTCTAATCCTTATGAGGAGACGAACGCGTTAGTGTACATTAAAACACAATTTGACTCGATTTTAAATTTTTCACTGTACTAACATTTGCCCCCTTGAAGAAGGGGGCATCATTAGGAAAATTTGCACCCCATCATTTTCTGACAGTTTAGGTCCTATTGAAACCCAAACAGCAACAAAATCAATTTTAGCATGAAAATCCTACGGGAATACACACCAACCCACACTATTGTTGAAAACCCAAACCCCATTGCAATCAAGAACTGTGCTGTAATATGGGAATCTTAATCAAAGGACACTTTAGTGCAAGTGAGACGTGTGATCTTTGGATCTCTTGTTATTATTGTAAAATTCAATATGTGCTTGTATAAATGCTACATTGAAGTCAACCAAGTTACTTCACTTAAAGGGATTAGCAGCGATAATGCGAGAGAATCGAAAAATGTGGAAATGCATTTTTTAAAACTTATAAATAAGGGATAAGTGTGTACAATTCCATATAACTGTTTTGATGTAGAAACAAACCACCAAATAGTGAAAAAATGAAGTATTTGAGGAAATTAGTCATACCGTCTCCCGTAAATAGACATACAGCGATGGCATCTCAAAATCTACACTAAACACCTGAGTGTGGTTTACACCGGTACAGAAAAAACAAAGATCAATCATGTTTGTGTTTGAGGTCAAACTGTATCAATCATGGTGCACAATATTACGCTTAAAATCTGGGATATTCACAGGGAAAGGCCTTTTGATCACAAGTCGGAATTTTGATACGCACGTATAGAAATTGCAGAATAAGATAAAAAGTGCTGCCTTGTCGTTAATACACGGATTTCAAGCCAACCACTTGCAGGTTATGTTCGCAAACTGCCAGTTAACAAAAATACAAAAATATGAATTTATTGATGATTTTTGCGATGTTTCGGATAAGCAATCTCTGCTAATCCTTTAACCATTTTAGTACTTTGGTGTGTTTCTCACTGAAGATTGCACTTTCCTTTATCTGTATGTTATTTATAAAGTGGATATTCTTATGGTAATTCTGTAATCTTCACTTGATTCACTATAGTGAAGTTCAGGGTATTTTGGTGTTAGATGCTTAATATCACAGTTTTTAGGCATTGCTGCGATGGATGAAAAGTTATGTATATAAAACTTTGTTATTTAACTTATCGAATATTTAAAAGATCAAAAGGGGTTAGCACAGAGTCAAGTGTAACATGAATTATGACAGGCAAGGTTTTCTAATTGTCTTATAATTATAAGCTTTTGAATATTAGTACTGCAATTCTGCAAGGGAAATAATACATGTGTTGAACTGAATACTGTAACCGATGTGAGCATACCGCCATAGAGTGTGTTTTTATATTACTTTGTATCCAAAATGTCAAAAAAATTTTTCCAAAAAAAGAATATTAACAGGAGAACTCATAATTCAACCATACATACTTCTGTTCCACCCAACACCTGCTGACCCCAAGATGACGGCCTTAGATGACCCATATGTATTTGAGGTAGTTCATGCTCTTTCAGTTTCTTTGGATAAGACATTGGCATGATCCCGAAAGTGGCATCTCGTATTGTCCCATTCCATCCGGAACTTGTACCATAGGTCATGTTAACAAAAAAAAATGTTTTCGTTCGCATCGCCGAACAGAGCCTAAAATTACAAACAAAGTACCTTTTCCTGTGAAGTTAATCTACAAAAAATGTAGAAGAAGTCTAAGGAACAAAATAAATCGAGCCACTGGTGTTGCCATTCATAACAAAACTGATATTTTTCTATCGTAACTGTCCTTACGTGTCACCTGATGGCCGTCAACAGATAGGTTTTAAGGTTCCTTGTATTCTCATTGCGCGCTTAACCGAATGTGTTTAGCCGACTTGAGCTGGTACAAGTTCCGGATGAAATGGGCACAATACGAGATGCATATGGGGATCGTGCAAATTGTCTATTCATCAATAGACCCAATTTGACTAAAGATGACCCCAAGATGACCTTTGACCTCACACTCCTGAGTCACATGGTGAGACTACTCAATCATTGTGTCCAGGTCCCTGCAAATCCTTGTGGTATATGGATACAGTGAACACTATGTAGTGGGTGAACTATTGACTCTAGATGACTGTGACCTCACAGCTTTTGGGAGTCACCCAAGTGTCATGTGCATGTTTATCATTGAAATCATCAAAGTGGGTGGACAATTGGTTGAACTGTGTAATTAGCCCTTTTACCTGTGATGTAGGCTCTGTCAGGGATCAAAAAAGTTTTCAGTTTCGCTTCCAAAAAAAACAACATTAAGAATGCTCCTCATAAGCCCCCTGGATAGCGCCATTAGTGCTAAGAGTAAACCCGGTTTATTCAATTGTCTATTTAGTACACCTCAAATGGTGCACATACTCTTGCAGATGGAAAAGTGGTGCGGACTCACAGAATGGGTGTGTGTGTGTAGCCCTGTAAACTTTCTATGAGTTGGACATAGAAAACAGATGCCCATAGGATTACCCACTTTTGCTGAACGGGCTAGCAGTGATATTGGAAAGATTAAATTATCATGTACACCCAAAAGTAGTGCTTATCATAACTATTTTACCTGCAATTGTCTATTTTGAAATTTTTTGTAAACTGGGTGACATATTCCCAACAACTGATATAAGTAGCAGCATAGAGAGTTATCACCTCTACGGATAATCTGGAATTCTTGAGATAATCTTATATTTTTAGAGTGCCCTCTCTGTTCCTTGTCCAGAGAGAGTTGTGTAAACTGGATTTTTAAGTAAAATCGTGTTTGCTCAGAATTAAATTTTTGACAATTGCCCAGGATGTATAATAATCCACAAACTACATGTTACTCTCATTGCTTTATGCTGTCTGGTCATTCGTCAACCAGCTGTGGCATAGGATCCATGGCCTTCTCTGGGGCCTGCTTATTCTGTAATACAAGGAACTGGGATGCCCAGGCCAGTGTCAGTACGGTTGCAGAGTGGGGCAATTGCTATTGGAAGTGGGACCACTGGATGCACAAGGGTGTTCGTAGGACACCACAGCAATACTTTTTTAACAAACAATCGTGGGTGCCCAATGGGTTGCCCCAGTCTGTTCAGGACATTGCCATTTGGCTCCATTCTATTGAAAAAGTAAACTACCATGTAGCACAGCTCTTGGGACACTACACGTACTTTCTTGATTTTAACAGGAAGTCCTGGGTGCTCATGAGATGGCCCAGCCCCTGTTCAGTGCTTTGTAAGTGTTGCTGCATTTCAGTTTGTTAAAGGGAACCGCAGTGGATGCCAGAATGGGTATTTGTGGGACACTACAGCATGTTTACTTTGTCATGATTTGCACATGTAATCATGGGTGATCGTGAGATACCCTACCCGTCAGCACATTTCAATGTGACTATGTGTCACATTGGAAGAGTCAAACTGCTGTGTTGTGCTCCTGGGATACTTTTCTAGATGATAACTTAGAAAATGGGTGCTCTTGGGCGGTCATATTGGAAGAGTGGAACCATGCCATGGGTGCATAAAATGGATGCTCGTGGGATACCAAAGCATGCTTTTTTATGATGTGGACTTAGTAAAGTGGGTGCTCATGGGACATCGCTGCAAGTTCAACACATTGCAATATGGCTGAAATCATGCTGATCTTACGTGACAGGCATTTAGACGGCAAGCTATAAAACTTTAAAACAAATCTGGATGATTTGTGGAAATTGTTCAGATGCAATGTGAGTGAACCAATCACAAACAAGAATAACATATATTGTTGGAGCTCAGAAAGTTAACCACCTGGACACATTGGTTATTCCTAGGCTAATATGATGTGATTAGCTAATGGTAAAAAAGCTTACAGGTGGTGCATGCGGATATATTCACCCATTGCATGGTTTGGCCATTTGGAAGGAGAACCTCATACTGACTGCAATAACATAACCAGGTTGGAAAATTAGCTATATTTCCATAATCTGAAGCCAAAAATGTCTAAAAATTGGGGGAAATTAGTCCAATTTCCTCAATCTGAACCAAAATTGTTCAAAATTTGCTAAAAAAGTCAAAATTTGGAGGAAAATATAGAAAATTTGTGTTAAATTTGGCCCCCAAATTTGTATCAACGGTATAGCTATGGGTGTCTTTTTTGGTAAAAAAAATTGGTACAGATGTGGGTGATACTCTTGAGGTACGTCCCTACCCCTCAGGTAAAGGGTGAATAGGTCTATTGTTATTGCTTACCCAGAGGTTATATCATGGCATATCATTTAATAAACCAATCAGAGGTACTGTAAGAAAGGTGTTAGACCTTGGGGTGATCACAGGGTTCGGCCATTTTGATTTTGACCAATTTCCTAGATTTTGGGGTTTCAAAGCCAAAGATTAATTTTTTTCTGCAACTTTTGGAGTCTTAAAGTAATCCTTATCCAATTACCCTTCATATAAAACATGCCAATGGCTTGTCTTCAACTTAATTTTCTTCTGATGACTATTTTTCTAACCACCTGAAAAACAATATGCTTCACAGCTGCCGTCTTGGATTTTCAGGCAAATTTTATTAATCTGCTAGTTTTGTTGCATTTTTAAACCATGGACGAATGTTTTCTTCAAATTTTTTAGCCCACAAGTAATTCATTCATCTTTCATCTGGTCAAGACGATTCGCTTGAATTTTGTCACCAGCGAACTGTTGAAATCATAGCCTATAACCATGATACCTATACTATTGTAATCCAAACTCGGCTGAAAATCCCACAATCAACGATGCCAGTGCAGTGCTGCAGCTGCTGCTGTGGTCTTCATTGTTATGCGGTAACGCAATTGAAAAGATGAGCGATGCTGCACGTGCAGACAAATTTTTGTGTAGAGGATCGTCTGTGCCAGTATGAACATTTTTTTTTTGTGATTGCCAAAAATCTTTGCAGGGGGTTGTTTTTCGAGTGCCTTAAGGCAGGAAGACATATAGGGATCACTTTGTCCACTGTAGTTTTGTAAATGACCTCATTTGAAAGTGAAGTTCAAGTTTGGAACCAAACTTGAGTTCCTAGGTGCAAAATTGGATCCTTCATTTGTTTATAGGTCAAAGGTCCATATCAAGGTCAAAGGTCGTGGAGGCAATTGCTAAAATGGTAAAAATGAAAATGACAGTTAAGTTCATTGCCCGAATTTGGTTTTATGGAGTTTACATGCAAACCCTCCTTTGTTTATGAGGTTCAAAGGTCCCATATCAAGGTCAAAGGTCATGGCGAGGCCTATCATGCACAAACCGCGATGGCAGTGAACACAACGGTCCGATGGACGATGTCTTTTTCCATATACAGGTGATGATGAATCATCAAGCCCGATAATTACCAATCAAGAAGGGATGCATGACTATTACAGGATCAATATTATTCATGAAGCGTGACCTTTGTCATGCAACACGCACAAAATACACTGTACCTGACAATGCAGATTTATAATAATTGTTTGCAACTGAACAGAGGGGGGGGGGGGGTGCGGGCTCTGCCTCACGTGAGCATTTCGTGAAGTTGGCAATTTCTATTATGGGAAGAATTCCGTGGGTGTTGTTGACTTGTGAACGGTATTAATTCATAAGCAGGAGTGATTTGTGTCAAATAAAGGTATCGAATAGATGACTGAGACCTTTAATTTACGGTTTTGCATGGGCGCCGCCCTAAGGCCCTAGAGTGTTTGGTGGGGGGGGGAGAGTCTGCATGGCTGCCATGCTAAGACCCGGGTGGGGTGGGGTTTCAACACCAATGATTATATATGGGGGATATACCTCGGAAAGGGGATATACAGATGTCTTGAACAAGATTAATATATTAACAAAACCCTGTGAGATGGCATAACTGCATTATCCAAATACAGAATAAAGCACAAGATACAGCCGAGTAGATTTAATTCTGCATACATATACAATTCTGGTAATTTTCACAAGCAGATGATGTTTTTATTTAGCTATCTGAAGACTTTTTATCCCCCCACACCATGCAGCTTGTAGGAGACCACGTTTGCAAGTTGTCTCGTCTCTTTATGGTTCTTTCTCTAATTCCCATACCTCTACTCACTGCCCTCCATAAAATTATCTATAGTCTGTGTTTCTACCTCCATGTCATTGATGTCAGCAGTAACTCACCACTCTGACTTGAAGCCGAAGCACTTTACGGCGCTTGCACAAAGACTGCATTTCTTGATGCGGGTGTAAATGTTATGACTCACTGCACAGATGTAGAGACACAAGACTATACAGTTTTTGTTTAATTTTGACAACATGCACCGGATTGTCGTGCCATTCATAGCCTCATCCCCTCTAGTTACCATAAAAAATATTTTATATCCTCTGAACCCTTGCCTTTTGGATGGATTTGTCTAACTAGTGTGAAGACCAGAAAATAACTATTTTGATGAACCCTAAACTAACAACTCTAAATGACAGAAAAAACTACTCTTAGCATCCAGAAAAGAACTTAGCCTGGGGGACCAAATAACTAGCCTGATTGACCACATAATAACTAGCTTGAGCAATCAAGAAATAACTAGCCTGAGTGACCAAAAATAACTAGCTGAGTGATCAAAAATAACTAGCCTGCGCCACCAAAAAAATAACTAATCTGAGAGAACCATGAATTACACTTAAGGGATGAAAAATTATTCCGAGACCAAAGTTACAATCCCAAGGGACCAATTAAATAATTAGGCCTGAGTGACCAGAAATAACAGCCTGAGGCCCCCCAAAATAACTATTGCCTTGGTGGCCAGAAATAACTACCTAAATGTGATGTGAACAAGCAAATGATCTGAAGTCGGTCAAGATTCGATTTGTTACTTTTCATGTTTACTGTATGCACTAGTTTAAAAAGCTACATTTTGCTGAAACCCCCATGAATTGACCAATTAATGTCCAAATATATAATCCGTTGAAGGGTGGCAACAACATAGAAACAAAAGACATTTCTCTTTGTTTGGCTATATCTCAAAATCAATATTTGCGACTTCCGAATCATTTTGCTTGATCACATCACAAATGGGTCCCTCTTGAGTCCTGAATTTAACTAGCCAGCTACATATTCTATCCCCTTGCCTGTGATCTCCTGAGCAAGAATTGTGTAACTTTCTGTACATAAAAATACACACGGTGCCCTGTGGGTGTGTTGCTAACATTTGCTCAGAAACGATAATATGTACGATGTGACTGAAATTTTGAAATCAGAAGTATAGAATCATAAAAAGAATCCACCTTAAGTATAACCTGAGCTTATTTTGTTATTGAGATTGTATTTATGTGGGCTGGGATTAGGAATTATTTAACTTACTTTGTGTTGTGTGAAAATTATGTGTCACTAAAAGTATGTTTGTGATCGGAAAATTACAATTTGAGATACTGATATTGAACAGAATTTGCAGGTTCAAAGAATTGTTGATATTCTTGTAGCTTGATATTGTTTTTCCTTTTCAAGGTTATAAGCAGTTGAAGCTGACATGGTTTTACTTACGGTGGATGAGAAATTTTCACATTTCAGGTGTCGCTAACGGAATCAAAAGTACTGATGTTTTGCCCTAATGTTAAGTTCCTCAAAATACCCAATCTAAATGATTAAGCTGAGAAATATTTCTTTGGTACAAAAATTGTGAAATTTCTAATTTCGTTTAGGATGAATACAAAATTCAACCTATGTTTTATATTGGAAATATTAAGCAAATCAAAATTACCTTTTTTTCTGTAGCCAAAATCCAAGGTAAGATGGCGTGTCAATCTATATGCAATTTCGATGAAATGTTCTTATACTGTTGGTATTTATCATGAAGATTAATTTAAAATGTGGCAACAACACTCACATTTGGAATCTGAATATTTCAGGATACCCATCACCGTCATCATCGGGGTGGAAGCTGAATCTGCTGACAATCCTCTTCTGATCCGACACTGGTGGCGTCTAGATCTTGGTGGTATTTTCCAGAGATAATCAAACATTTAGGGATTCACGGCCCCGTCCTATTTAGAGTTGGGCAAGTTCTTTCTTGATAAAGATGGCGCCTCCCATATCTCGCTTGTCTACTGTTTGTCCTTCCCTGCACGGAACGGTTACTTGCTGTTTCTGCTTTGTGACCAGTAGTCCTGCAATGTTGGTAGACAGCAGAGTGTCCCTGGTCCGTGTTCGTATAGAATTCCTTAAGGATAACCTTGTTTTCAGTCTTTGCAAGGGACCGTATCTACACCAGACTTATCGTTGTTTCAGTCTTGTCTTTGGGTGCTACCAGCAATTTGCGCAAGGTCTGATGGGGTTTGAAACACAGGGACATCATGGTTTGTTGACGACCGGCGGCGTTTTCCGATACCCCCTGTACCACGGACTACCACAAAACCTTTGTTGAGGTTGTTTTGGGTGGCACTGGATCCCCCCAACGAGGCTCTTTTTTGTTTTTTATTGGCCAGACTCCTTGGAACCTCCACGTCTTTGTATCCGGGCAGCATCGAAGGGCGGATTTTGACGTGCATTTTTCCGATTCTTCTCCTTAGAAGCTGTAACAACAGCTCCGCACGTGGACCAAGGTTCGAATCACACTAAGTTTGTGTTCAAGGGGGTGGTGAGAGTCAAACGCTAATTACTGGTCCCCCCCCCCAGTGTGGTGTAGGTTTTCTGCACACCTAACCCCGTGACTACTGTAATGCAATCTATGCACACAATATGTGGGTGCCTCAAGTCTCTTTTGCACCTTTAACAAACAACGTATCTTTTGATATATCGGTGTCCATCTTCTCACCATAGATGCCGCTGAAGTAGGTGGTGGATGAGTTCAGAGGTGGGTCATGTGGATGGGTCAAAGGTCAAATTGTGGTCAAAATGGGGTTAAATTGCTATAAACATTGTCAATTGGGGTAGGATGATGAAACTTGGTGAGTGTGGTCAACATTCAATGCCAAAAAAATTGAAGGTCATTTCAAGGTCATCCAAGGTCAAATCACTCTACATGGTTGTGTGGTCATGAAACATGGTTTGTGTAGTTGACCTGTGATTGGTCAAGGTCATTCTAGGTTAGTTGGGGTCCAGTTTAGGGTCATGTTATTTGTTCTTTTGCTCAGTTTGGCCCCCCTTTTTTTTAAATAAATAAATAAAACAGTAGATATGATAGGCAAAAAAAATTGAGAAAGACACAGCTGTTTAAACTGAGCTTTGTGGTTTTAATATCAATGAGTATGAGTCTATGATATTCGTGTTATAGACACATTTGTTGATTAAAGTTGTGCCAAACTTAAAAGTTAGCCTACAAATTCCCTGGATGTCTTTACCCTCTCTGCTTATGGGTATTTTATTGTTACGTGTAAATATATCTCTATTCTTCCAGTGGCCTAGACTATCAAATTGAAGAAATTTCATATTTTCTGAGAATGTGCCAGCGCCACTTTAAAAGACAGCTATAGGATGAGCCTAGCATTATTTCTATCACCTACGGTGGTACCTGCTCCAATGACAAAACAGTTATGCGCCCCAATTTGGTTTTGGGATATTAATTCATACATCAGAAAGAGTTATTTGTAATATCTTATGAAATCAAATCAATCTGTTTGTGCTTCTTGAACATTTGGTACAAAACTTTTTTGTATAGATTAAAACTAATTTAAGTATATAGATAAATTCATGAAGACCTTGGAAATTATGCTAGGAGTTAGAAAATCAGCTCTATTCCCATTGATGACGATATGATAAATATAGGAAATGCATGACCTGTACGTTCAAGTGTGAATTTGGTTGGCAAGTTAACATGGTCTTCAAGCCTATGGGAGATAGGTACCCTGACTGTTCTTTTAACCCATTGTGGACTGGGAAAATATTTCCATCAAGGAAGTGTTCCAGACTTGCTAATGGTGTGTGGCATGTTAGAGCATACATGTAGTTTTGCTGAATATTGTATTTTTAAGAAAATCTGGAAAATACATTTTAAAGTCAATTTTGTTTAGAGCTTAAAAAATCATATTTTGGCAATGTTGAATTACTGTCAAAAATAAGTAAAATCTGAGGATGGTTTTGTGCCGAACTTGAACTTCATTGAACTGACAGAATTATAAAATATAAAAATTTGGCTTCCTCAAAGGATTTCTATTTTTTCCCAGTTACGGATATTCTGCATTTTTTATAAAGATAAAATTGTGTATAGTATTTTATCAAGAAGCACCATTTTCTAAAACCATTTGGCAAATATTTAAATTGCATTGTTAATTCAAATCATTAACATGTCAAGTGGACACTATAGTGTAAACATAACTGAGTGTGGGGGATGTGAGAAATTGCTATTGAACAAAATCTTGTTTCAGTAGCCTTGTAACACAAAGGGAAAGTGTTGAATTTTTCAGCATGTACTCATCATCGGGTAATTAAGAGTGGCCTCTGGGTAAAGGGAAAGTTTGATATCCTGTTAATCCTGTGGTTTTTAGAGCCTTACTTTATTACTTACTTTAATATCCCTGTGGATAAATGCTTTTAAAAATATCCAATGATCGAAATGGTTATTTGAAGAAAATAGTCGATTGGGTGCTTCATATTTTTGTATTGATTTGTATAAAATTTAGATGAGATTGCTGGATATTTGAAGGTGCTCTGTTGGACTATATGAGCCTTGAACAACAAGAAAAGTAAATGGTGAGACATAGGGTGTGTTAGCACTATACCAATTTGGTATAGGAATTTGCATGCTCTCGATTCTACATCCGGGATGCCATATCCAGAATTAAGCATTGGTACCATCTTCATTGCAGTAGTCTCAGACCTAGAATATTGTGCTAAATTATCAACATGACACTGGGCCCCTAAATGTTACATTTGATAATCTCAGACACATTGATTTCAAACATGTTCCATGCGTGCAGCTGAATTTCAACCTGCAACCCCCAGGGCTTAAACTTAGAGCAAGTTTGACAAGGATGCCAAGGCCTATTTGAGAAATTTGCACAAAGCCAAAACAATAATCTATATATATATTTAATTCTGGCATGAACAAATAAAAAAAGTTGATAACTTTACAATAACGTTCTTGTGTACTACATATTGGCACCAACGTTTGGGTTCACAAAGCTACAAAAAAATCAAAACATTCTCAAATGGTACAAATAATTATACCATTGTATTGGTCATAAGTGATTATTTAATTAAAATGAACCATGAAAACCTTCTATAGATTGGCCTTAAATGATAGTCCTATCACATCAGGATGGCCAGAATAAAAATGCACCTGACAAGGCTAGAAACCCTAGAGACGGCATAACTTGTTTGTGACATCAGCAGATTACGATAGCGATTCTGGACTATATCACCAAGGACTCGAATTAGCTTACTAAGTATTGTCACTGTTGACTGGTGTGCATACTGGAGTCATACTATGATGAAATTATTCATGACATAATCAATAATCATCTCCCTTATTTTCTGATGTGATGATGCTTGTTGACCTTATTTTGGAATGGAGCTTAGTTAATATTTTCTTCTGCTTATTTTTTTTCTCAAATTGTTAATTCCTGTGTTGGATCAACATTAGTCAATTATTTATCAACACATTCTATTGGTGATCCTCTCTGCAACCTAAATAAAAGGGTCAAGGGGCCAAAAAAGGGTCTATCTTGAATCATGCGGGGATAAATTCAAATGCAACACCGCTTGAAATATCATTAATCGTATCGTCATGTTTATACAGTGTGTCTCCAGAAAGAATTACACCCTAACTATAGGCTACCAAACTTCAAAAGTAAGTATCTCATCACTTTTGAGAATTTTTTAAAAGAATCTTAAACCCTTTTGAACCTTTTATGTAAACATCACTCAATTCGCGGTTCAGTAGTTTTAATAAATAAGCGATTATGTACCCAATGTCAATGACACTTCTTCCAAGTTTTGTAATACAGTGATTCAGACAGACAGGCGCGAGAAAATAATCAATACTTTCAGTATTTTCTTTAAACAAATAAGATAAATGATTTTTGCACCAGGTTCAACCATAATATTGCACATACATTACAAAAAAAATTACATCTTTTCTTTTTCACTTCACAACGTGAGAAAAAATGAAGAAATGTCAGCGACATCTGGCAGTCTTTTTGACAAATTAATGTTACTACCATGGCTGTCCACCATCCGGGCAAATTCCTTTTTCATTTAATTTAAAGGAAATTTCATATTCCTGAATATTTGGAAAAATTTGTATGGAGGGAAAGCTTAAGTAACATAGAGTAACATCTAAAATCAAAATAATTGAAAATTGTCCCCATTTGTTGATATTTTTGCCCTTTTAATTTTCCGCCCGCCAATAGCTTACCGAAAACGTTCCTACAAATCCACATCGCGGCAAATGGTGACGTCAAAGTGATGACCATCCATAATTTACGTCTTGTGACATCATATCGTCGTGTTGCCACTTCAGTAATAATTTAAAAACACAACGAAATGAACAAAATCTGGGGTTCTGTACTTATTTTCAAATTTTATTATTACTTTGCTTAATCCCTCGATATTACAGTGGGCAGCAATAACAATTTCGAGTCCACACGGAGTTTGGGGTGGGGTTGGTCATCACTTTGACTCACGAGGAGAGCAACATTGGACGCTTTGGATCAATGAAGCCGTGCGAAAAATCCGCCCGTTTTTCTTCATAGTCCATACAAAGCAAAAATTAAATCCTCTATTTTGTTTAATTTTTACATCAAATTGTATTATTTTTTTCGGGAATGTGTGGATGTATGTACATATATTGTGAGGATGTAAGTCAAACCTGAGCTTGCCAAAAATCTTAACATATTTCCTTTAATTGCATCTCATCAGGCGCGTTCTAAGAAAGTTTGGCGGGGGGGAATTAATATTCAATACAAGTAACGTTTTGATATTCAACGAGGTTGTGCATTATAAAAATCTAAGACGGTTTTCAACCACAAATGTCCCCTTTTTCTGTTTTCAGATGTGTAGATTTTCCGTTTTGATAAATGCTTTCAAGATTTTGGTTTATATCCGAGCTTCCCAACAAATGCAAAGTAAAATTAAATGTAAATGTCAGGTAGACCAAATCAACTCTTCAAATTCATGTTTGGGTATCCCTGCAGATCTGCCTTCTACTGACGTCCATTGATACTTTATTGGTTTGTTTTTTCTAATAAATATATCATCTTGTTATTACATGTTTTGTTTTTCTTGTTGGATTTTGTTACTAAGGGTCACGGGAATTGTTTATTACTGTAATAAAATGACAAAATGGCATTAATCCACACAAATATTAACAAGAGCTAGTTTCTTTTGGAATGAAAGAAGACGCTTGACAGATAACACCAGTAATCAGCGGTAGTTAGCATCAAATCTGCATTATTGTGAGCAAACTTGGAAGGAATATCCATTGAATTGTCACATAACGCCTTATGTCTTCAACCTACTGAACCGAATCCGAGTGAATGTTTTTAAATTAAAATGTTTAAAAGTATTGTTGGTTTAAGATTCTTTTTAACTTCTCAATTTAATGATATTAACTTTGAAGTTATGGTCGCCTATAGTTTAGGGTGTAATTCTTTCTGGACACCCTGTATATTACCCAAGCTTATAAGCAATTTTCTCATACCCAGCGTGGCGTGAGGGTTGTTGCGCAAAGCACATTCATATAAAAATCTGTGTTTCGTGTGATACTTGTCGTGTTGCAGTTCCCCCAATGTTTCCATTGTGCTGATAGTTTCAAATTTTTCTGCAATAATTATAGGAAAAACCTATGGAAGAAACATTCCTCCAAAAGATTCCTACATCCTAATCGCAAAAAAATACTATGAATGACCCCTGTTAATTTTGGCTTTAGAAAACAGATCTTTGAGTCAGAGCGACATATATTGCATCCGCAAATTGTTGTTGATTTCGCTCGCGAAATGCATGAACGTAAAATGCTTTATTTCTAAATATCTAACCTATCTAACGGCCACAGGCCGAGATGCTTGATTCACCATGTAGCGCCAATGTTCCCTGTTTGTCATTAGTTGGGGATGTCCGATGGATCCTGGATGTCTCGAGCCAATCACATCAATGTATTTAAAGGGACGATTACCCTGTTTTGGCATGGTACCTTCCACATGTGACATCTGAGACTACTTGATCAATCCCACGATGACAGTGACCAGCAAATCAGTGCTCGGCGCTGTGCGACAGAAGATGAAATTGGAGGGATTCTCATATATCTGTGCTTTAGTCTTGTGCTCGCGCCAGATACGGTTTGTACTCGCATAAGAATCATGGGTGTAGTACCATCCAGTTCTATCCTGTAGCTCTTTCTTCATGGTCCAGGTCTCAGATCCATATAACAGGATCTCTCTACACAGGCTCTAAGAATTTCAGCTTGGTTAATTTGAGATACCAATTGCCATAAGTGGTGGAGTTTATTGCAGGCATTCCAGCTTGTCCTTTGCGTGACCGGAAGTCTTCTTGCTGTCGGCAACATATGACCCTAAGAGACTTGAAGTCCTTGACCTCTTAGATTGGCTACCAACTGTTGTGCAGATAGGTTGATGATCATTTTCATCTTGCATTCCATATATTTCATTCTTCTTGCATTTATATGTAGGCCGACTTTGTCTTCAGCATTCTCAAGTGATGTTAGTAGATTCTTGTGCACCACATATCGATCATCTGTTAGAGCTAGATCATCTGCGTAGTCAAAGGCTGTGAGATGCTGACTGTGGTTGACGTCTATAACGCTTGGGGTTGATGGTGATTCCTTTGTCGTTCATGATGTCAAGCCTGTCTGAGGATGTAATCAACCACGACTACAAGAGATAGGGTGGCAAGATGTTCTCCTTGGGAGGTTCCAGTAGTTGTTAGGCACTCCTTTGTGGGCCCAATCCATGGTACTTCACAAGCTATATGGGTTATCATACATGAGCCAGTGCTTTACATCTCATCTGGGACACCGTATTGGCGAGATATGGCAGCATACATCCCTGTTTACCTGTCAAAGCCTTGGAAAAATCTACAAACACAATTGACGTTTCTCTTGGAATTCTCAACTCTTCTATGATCCTCTGAGGGCAAGATCTGAGGTATTGTTAATCTGCCTTTGCGTAAAACCATCTGGTTCCATCCGAGAATGGGATCTATGTGGGGAGGAGTGATTCTGTTGAGCAGCATGAGTTGTAGATCTTAGAGGCCAGTTGTGAAAGTGTATTCCTGTAGTTTGAGGTTGTTGGAGGTCGCCTTCTTTGGTAGAGGATGATATGATGTTGAAAAGGCAGCTGTTTGTGTTTCCATGTTAGTGGATTCTTCCCATACTACTGCAAGGAATGGTTGTCGGGACAAATTTGTCTTGGTGTTGTTCAGTTTTCCTTCAGGCAGAGCTGAGCTCCTCTATAGTGAAAGGTCCGCAGTCTGATGGGATGGGGTGTCTGCTAGTTTGTGATTGAAGAAAGGTCATCAAGGGTTAGTGTTATTCTGACTGGCTTGCCAAGTAGATAACTAAAGTGCTGAAACCACGTGTCAAGGTTCTCTTCAGTTGTTTCACCTTTGATTCTTATAGGTGGGGTGGCCTTCCTATCAGTCAGCTCCCCCAGTGCCTCCCAGGCAGCAGATGCTTGTTTCAAGATGTAGGGCCATGTTCAGCCTTGGACTGAACATGCTCCTCAAGCCCACATTGTAAGCATCATCAAGTGGGCAGCCTAAGAGCATCAAGGTTCTGCTTGGGCGCTTCTGGTGGGATTTAGTACTGTGCTTCGTGGCTGCAGACTTTTTTTTTTTTTCAGTTTTTCTCTGGCTTTTGATGACTTATCATTTGATGCAAAGGCAGGCCTTGTATAACGGTCCCCTCCTCGACGCCGGCGCGCCCGAAGCGCGCCTGCTCGGCGCTTCCGAGTCCGGATGCGCCGATGCGTTTTGCTCGACTAGTTGACGTGAGCCTGTGACGCGCCGGGCGCAAGTATGACGCTTGCTTAGTCGGCCGGCACTGACAGTCACCATAGGTCGGGAGGAGACTCTACTGTAGGCGCGCTTGTCTCCCCCCAACGCGTGTCTACTCCTCAGGACAGGAACGCCCCACGGGCGCCACTGGTACTTCCGAGGTGAACTGAGCCCGGGTCACGACCGCTGTCTGACACGAAGTCGCCCGTAGTGGTCGGAGGGGTGACAGCGGTGCGGCAGCTGCCGGGATCTGCCCCTGCCGTGGTCTCATGGTCGCGCTGGCCGTTTGCGCCCCCGTCTGCGCCCCTGATTTCCCCTGTCCTTCTCCGGCCACGACTGGATCGTGCCTGCGCGCCGCCTCGTGTCTGCCCCCTGTCGGACCGGTACGCTCCTGCTGGCCCCGCCACGTGTTTCTTCAGCTACGTGGGTAACACCTGTGGTCACACCATCTTGGTTTATAAATGAAACATCTTTTAATTGCAACCCGGCTCTCTGACCTAGGTTATTGGTTAAAATCAAAATGGGGTCAAACGCCTCAAATAGGGTCAAACGCCTCAAATAGTAAACTTTCATATAAAAGTCCCAGGATGTAAATGAGGTATTAAAATTGATTCCGTCAATGCACTGTATAATGTTGTGCATTAGGGCTGACGGATAAATGGCATTACCCCGTATTTGCATCTCTTGGGATTCTGATATAACTTTACCTCAATTAGCTCTCTGAAAAGGCATAAGTCCTTGGGGAATATCTGTACAGCAATCTTAGGCTATCTAACAGCCTAATTCCACTCATGTTGAAATAGTTTATCAGATTCAAAGGACTTTTGTCAATTATTATATATTGATGATGGCCTTTCCTATGAAGCAATTTTATGCTGTAATCAGGCGGGGCTCCTTTAAAATAACAGAATGCACTTTCCAATTTCCTAAATTAATGTTCTTTTGGATTCACAATGCCAATTTTAACAAGTCACTAATTTTTTTTTGTGTCACCTGCCTTAAGGCAGGAAGAACACATCTAGTCTCACTTTAGTCCACGTTGTTTTCGTTGTTGATGTAGTCGTTGTTATAAAGGTTTACATTTGGCCTGTACTCTCCGGATACTTCAATGGATTTAAGCCAAATTGAGTCATAGGTGCTATGTTGATCCCTCAGTTATTGGTGAGGTCGAAGGTCACTCACAAGGTCATGTGAGGTCAAGTTTGTAAGATATATAAAATGTAAAATTGACCTCACTCAAAAGTTGAAAGTTCCATTGGAACCCAAACTTGGTTTATGGCTATTAACACAAACCCTCATTTTGGGCTGCCAGATGCATAGAAGGACCACTTAGCAATGCTTTGTTGCGTGTGGGTGTTGCATGTGTGTGCGTGTATGTTTGTGGTATTTGTCACTAAATGTTTATTTTTTTCTTCAAATTTGACCTCATTGAAAAGTTTGAGGTTCAAATGGAACCAAACATATGTCAACTCGTGCCGCATGGGATCCTTCATATGTTGATGTGGTCAAAGGTCAGGTGCCAGGGTCAAAGGTCATGTGGAGGCAAGTTGTAAGCTAGGCCTGGTTGGCCTGCAGCTTATATTCTTGCAATATAGTGAGCGCAAAAGCCGAGACTGTGACATTTCTAGTTTATTAGGTCAAAGGTCACATTCCAATTCAAAGATTTACAGGCCTATCATTCACAGCAGCGAACTCCGACGACGGCAGTATTTTTGTATAATAAAACAAAACTCAGTAAAAACTGGTGGAATTTCCCCTTAAAACTTAAAAAAATGCATCACGTGCATGTAGTGTCAAATACTTTAGTACGAGATGCAATTGCCAGATTCATGTAGTGTGATAAAATTGTTATCATCATTTTGGAGACTTGTGAAGTGTAGTTCCTGTGAAGTCATCCACAAAGGCACTTTTGAATTTTACAACCCATCTTTAATGCAAACAGGACATGGAGCACGGAAATGATTTTCACGTTTCACTGTCAACCACCTTTATAAAATCCATTTTTGAATTTTTTTTTTAATCATTAAAATTTCATTATTTTTGATATGGTGCCATAGTTAAAAATGATGAATGAAGTTTAAACCGTGGTGCAGGATATTTATTTTCTATTTTTAATCTTACAGTGGTTCGATTTAGAAAATAAAAGTTCATGCACAACTGGGGTTTTTCTAAGAAAATGGGCCGAATAACACAAAAATCTGCACATGCCAGGCAAATGTTACATGCACATATCAAATTGTTCCATGCATCTGGCATGTAAAACCCCTTCCAAATCGAACACTGACTCTGAGTGAACAATTGAGGCATTTGAAAATAAATATTTTTTTTCAAATTGCTAATCAATCTCATCATCCTGACATGTTATACATTATTTCATAATAAGTAAATTCTGTTACCAATGTAGTGGACAGAAAATCAAATAAAACTAAAATGAAAGCATGAGTAAAGCAAGGCAAAAAACTGGCTATGTAAACAGCAAGATCTGCATACCATCCCGTTGACGCAGCTTAGCATACTGTCCTTTTGATACAGCATTTCTGATTGATAATATATCATAATTCATTTCATAACCAGTGAAAACGTAGCTTCAAATAAACTCAGCTAGCTCTCTTCCGCCCTGCCATATTCTTACCACAGTTGGCTCCAAAAATCACATTGTGACCAGAATTTGTTTGTTGATATTTTTAATGAGCTTTGAAAAATTGTTTAAAAAAACACAACCTTTGACCTGGGTTCTTCTGACTAATGTGGCAGAGATAAATATGGGGCTCTTCTATCAATAAATGGTACCTTAACCCATAACAACCAGCATGAAATAGAAATATGATAATTGCAAACATTCTGGCATGTTTTCAGTGTTAGTAATACAGGGAATGTACGTGGAATTGTGCAATGCATTAAGTTTGGCTCAATCACAAATCATCTATGTTTTTTAGTGAGGTTCAGGAATGTCCGAATTGATTCCTGCTTTAGGAAAGTTTTTCTTCTACAGCTTTCCTTAAATATATGATATATATATAGCTCACTATAATCCTACTCTAAGGGCGAAATTTTCATAAACATAGAGTTTGACGTTAGGGCGAATTTTTTTCGCTTACGTTATCCTTTGTTTACCGCTTTATTATTCCGTCAAAATAAATAATATTAATTTTGCAAATATTTTTAATTTTTTAGGTTTTTTCTTTTTTTAAATTCTTTAATTAATTAGCCTAATAAGAAAGGCTCATTACAGACTAATGAATTATTAATTTTCGCCTATGGTTCCAATCAGTAAAATATTATTATAAACTGAAAAGTGAGATATTGGCAGAACAGAACTTGTCGCCTAGACACTAATTTGGCATACTCAGTTATAGTGCATCTACTGAAGATAGTGTTTTATTTGTATTAAAATTTAATAGTGATTTGAAATAATCTTTCTTCCCACTTCAAATTGACCACTTTGTATATATGTAACTTGCATGCTAAATTGCCATGAAAATAACTTGAAGAATCAGTTTGAATGGCAGAAAACTCATGTGCTGTTTTTCTTTCTCAGAATACTTTAACATGGTGCTGTAGCCAAGTTTGAATATACTGACATTTTGGGGCTTGTATTGCAAGACAATAAAGTTTTGCTTTAAATGAATTCATGTCAGAGATTTAGTAGTTATAATCACTGAATTTTTAAGATTCATTTTAAGTCTGCTTTGCATGACTTTGACCTCAAGTGTGATCAAGGACCGATTATATGTGGGGGTCAGCATAACGTCCATTATTTATCCTCATTATCTGTAAATATAGAAAAATCCATCAATTTTTGTTAGGAACCTTAGCAATATTATAATGGGCTTTTAAACAACAAGAAAGGCCTATTCAAGAGCAAAGTACTAGGTTTAAAAGGGTAACGTTTTGTTGTCGCAAGCTTTTTAGAAATGTCCAAATGCGCCCTGAGTGTTTAAGCTATAAACAAATGCTGACATACAGGCCGCCTCTACCAGCTGGACGAAAATCATAACAGACACCTTAAAACACACTGTCATTTTTAAAACTACACCTTCAATCATATAAAAGGCATAGTAATCATTTTAACAAGAATTATGCAGCACATATGTAAGATGTCCTCCACAACTGTGGGTTACTCACATTTTATTGAATTGCAAATGACCTCATTAATATCAGAACCTGTCCAAAAAACACACAGATAGGACCTCTCATGTCCATTCACTGTTCTTACATTTAAAGCCATTGGTATTTGGTTTGTAGAGTGGAGTAATGAATTTTCTTCTCCCATTACTCCTCCACATAAAAATAAAGTGGGGAATTCAAAATTACTTAAGGCCTGCTCCCCCCTTATATGTGGTCGTATATGGCATTCCATGCAATTTGCTTTGTTCTCCTAATATGTGTTTGGAAGCCGAAACTCAAAATAATTTATATTGTAAGTTCACATTTTTATTTTAATATGGATTAATCTCTTTGAAAGGATATTTTGCAATGCTTATTGAATTGAACTCTGGCATTGTTATTTTAATTGCAAATTTTAAATCCTTTTATTGCTTATTTTGAATCCTTCTTACATTGCTTTTTTAATCGCTTAAATTGCTTATTTTGAATCTTCCTAACATTGCTTATTTTGAATCTTCCTACATGCTTATTTTGAATCCTCACATTGCTTATTTGATCTTCCTAACATTGCTGATTTTGAATCTTTTCCTAACATTGACTATTTTGAATCCTCCCACCTTGCTTATTTTGAATCTTCCTAATTGCTTATTTTGAATCTTCCTAATTGCTTATTTTGAATCTTCCTAACATTGCATATTTTGATTCCTAACATTGCTTATTTTGATTCTCATTTCATTATTTGACCATGAGGAAGAAGAGGTAGTTAGGTGTACTTTGCAAAACCTTGATTTAAATCAGTTTGGCAAGATGTGACTGCACCAGTATATTGTGAGTACTTTATGATGATTTGTAAACAGATCAACAGTGGGTATGATGCATTTTAAAGAGCTGCAGGGCTGTATTTTTTCTCACAGTTAGGTAAAAAGAAAAGAGTAGGGCTTATTGCATTACAAGTCTTCACATGAGATTACCCACACATGCACACTGTCCCAGTGGTATTATGTTCAGTGATAATTTGGAACACCCTTGCTGAAGTTCTAGCTGCCCTACAAACCCATATTTGATTTATTGATATTTGTGCAATTTGTACTTCACATCAGCTCCGTAATGACATATTTTGATTTTCAAACTGATATATTTTGGTTGCTAATCAAGTTTTCCTCTTCATATACTTGGGAAACATCGGCTTGATGTCTGAAAGGAAAGAAAAAAAAACAATTGTGTAGGTTTAATTAAAAGTCAAATGGTGGGTAAAAGTTGGTAATATAACAAGGAACTAATTCGGTCAGCGTTAGTGTAGTGAATACATTTTTTATTTGTTTAGTACTAGCAATGGAATATTGATTTTATGCATCATCAGTTTGGTTTATCTTCAATTACAATGTGCCTCTGAGGGACACACTGTTCTTAAAGTTCTTAGAAGCTGAGGAAGTAGAAAAGTAGAAAGAAAAACATTAAGCAGACTGGAAGTGTGTTTTGAGGGGAAAAGGGGCAGGACTGAAAAAAGCAAAAGATGTATTAAACTGTATTGTTTTCCTAACCCAAAATGATTTTTTTAAAACAAAATTGTTGATTTCAAAGGTACAGATCAGAAAGATTTGAAAATTTGATGAGATTTGAAAATATTTATAGACCTGAAGTATTTAAATTTTATTTGTCTTTTGGACAATTTTAATGATTGATGACTAGTAGTAAAATGATATTGATTATGAATTTCTAGTTGCAGGAAAGGAAGGTGCATGTGTAACCCATGAATTAAAATTCCAGTGAATTCATATCTCCATATGGGCAAACATATATTCACTTGCAGTTGTATCTCTTTCATAGGGGTATTTGTAGGCCTTGAGCAAAAAAAATTTCTGATGGGGTTGGGAGGGTTTGTCAAAAGTAGACCTTTTTTACTAAATTATTGGACATTTGACATGGGCTAAATTTGGCAAAAGTGGACTTTTTATTAACAATGAAAACCTGGGAAAAATATACTTTTAGGATTTTATTTATTGGATGAGAATTTAAGGTGTTGTAGGCCTTTACTTTATCTCCTGATTATGGAGAAAAATATTTGTTTGTAAAGAAGATGTCTCCACGCTTTACATGGCAGCCAATAGGTATATACTAGCATGCTGGATGTAACATAAATTACCATAACAGATTAGAAACCCGTGTAGCATCATCCCAAAGTTCCCCAGGGAGGCAATTAAAGAGCAATCAATTAGTGGGCCAATTAGCATTATCGTAACTCCCAAGAGTTAAACCATCCTCTCACAGGCTTGAGATCCACAGGAGATGGACAACACTCAGGATTGAAGTCTATCTCAAAATATGTGGGGGAATGGGTACTTGATAAAAGGTTTTCATAAAAGTGGGCTAGAGGGTCTCCGGGCAGTTCCATTTGATGATTTGTTAAGTCAAGGGCAAAGACGACGAAGGGAGGGATTTATCGCACGGAGCAGCAGGACGCATGACATAGATAAATGTAGACGGGTTTAAAATGCAGGTAAATGGATACTTCTTCGTAACAAACAAGTCATGTCGTATACATGATGATCCTTTATGTCATGGGAAGGTGTTTCAAATTGCCACTATATTTCTTCTTTGTACCTTCAATGAAGGGCCAAACTTTTGCTGAAATACATTCGTGTACGTGTGATCTGAAGGCAGTTTTATCTTTCATGCACAATATTCAAGAATTATGTCTCTCATAAAGTTGATTGTTGCAGGCTAAAACATAGGTCATTAAAAAGTTTCCCCTTGGCAAAACTCAATTCCAATGCTTCAATTGATTTCAGTCTATTATCTTAATTTAGGATTCAACTTGTGCTTCCGCAGTAGTTAATATTTTGGATTCTGCCAGAAATCAATTTGTTAACCCTACCTAAATTCTGTCCCAATGCACTGACGAGGTACGAATTAGATGTGCATGACTCCATGCACACTTGCGATTTAGTGCACTCCTTTAAACTGCATGCACATTTTGTGGCACCAAATATTACAATGCAATCAATGAGTGTTGCATTATGTTTTAAATTTGGTACGATTGATTACCTGTTGGAAAACCCCAAATCCCATGTATTGGAAAATGACCAGTGGTGCACCTGCCACCCTCACATTCTCAAGGTCAACTTCAGCTATCATCTGAGTGTGATAAAAATATATATCATTAACTCTAAAAACTGTCGAGTCAAATTGACAAGATCTTTCAGAGAGGCCAACTAAATAGAAGTCTATTCAAAATTATCATAGGTCAAAAAACAAAAAAAAAATTAGAATTCTTGTATGCATTTGCGGATACACTTATTTTCAACACATTTTTTTTTTTATTGTAGCGGACCTTTGAATTCAATTTGACCTTTGACAAGTTGGAATAGAATTCAATGAGTGCCCCTCGGGCAAGATAAGTTTTCACTTGAATAGGCAGTTTTAAGTAGTGTTGGGGATGAGTTGTAGAATTTCTGATAAACCACTATGTTAACACTATCAATCCCTGACGAGACAGGACATGACCAACATTTTCGTCATGCATCAATCTCCTAAAAAAAGCACCCACCCACACTGTTACAAATGTTCTTATTTTTATCGCAGACTATCTACCTTTAAATTAGGTCAACTCCGGTTTTCAACAATCTTCAACACTTTTATCTAACATTAAATTACAATTTTGGAAGCAGAAAAACTTTAAACAAGAGGCCCATAACTTGGGGGGGGGGGGGGTGTCGCACCCCCCAAAATTCACAAAAAGGGAAAAGGTCCAACTTTTTTGCTGAAATATTTGAAAATAAAGGCCAATTTTAGAGGATTTTGACACAAAATTCCCTTTTTTGGCTGAGAAATGTTTCAAAAAGGCCATCTTAGGGGAGTTTTAGGGTCCAACTTTTTAACCAAACAAAGGCCACTTTTTCGAAAAAAAAGTTCCACTTTTTCGAAGTCCGCGCACCCCCCCAAATAAATCCTGCATACTGCCCTGACTGTAAATAAACAGTATTTAGAGAATAAAAGATGAAATTTTTTTTTTAGCCATCTTAGATGGTGTCATAATGGATGGGCATCCAATATGCGCCGGCATCCACCACGATAAAATATTGGATGCCCATCCATTATGACACCATCTAAGATGGCTAAAACAAAAAATCTCATCTTTTATTCTCATTCTTATTTAGTATTGTGTAATGTTTGCTTTTTATTGACATAATTTATTTGTTAGAATTATTCTTATATCATTCTTTTTCATTCATTTAAATAATTGCACCCCTCTTGAAAACAAATGTTTCAATCCAAGGAACCAAAGTCATCGCGCGGTGATCGTCACGCTGCGTAAATTACTTTTGCGTACCAACGCAACATGCACGACGCAGTATAAACGCGCCGTTTGCGCGAATCATATATTCGACTACACCGCGTAATTGCTGCACGCACTATCCATCTATTACCCAGTAATGGATAGGCGGAGCTTTGACCTAAACCAATCAAATTTCTTATTAACATGATAAACCACTCCCACTGAATAAGAATAGGTAATAATATCACACATTTTAAAAAAGAGTAGTATTTATACCCTAACTGTTATCATATTTCCCGTAATATTACGTGCTGTTGTAACTTACTGCTTTTTGTGTCGCCTGCCCTAAGGCAGGAAGACACATATAGGGATCACTTTGTCCACTGTAGTTGTCTGTTGTTGATGATGTCTGTTGATGTCTGTCGTGAAAAAGGGTTAACATTTGCATGTAATATCTTCATACTTTGATGGATTCAAACCAAACTTGGGTCACAGGTGCAACATGACATTCCTCACATGTTGATGAAGTCAAAGGTCACATGCCAAGGTCAAAGGTCGTGAGGTCAAGTTGTAAAATAGGCTGAAACTGTAAACTTGACCTCATTTGAAAAGTTGAAGTTCAATTGGAACCAAACTTGAATCATAGGTGCAACATGGGATCCCTCATTTGCTGATTAGGTCAAAGGTCACATACCAAGGTCAAAGGTCATGTGAGGTCAAGTTGTAAAATGGGCTGAAAATTTAAATTTGACCTCATTTGAAAAGTTGAAGTTCAATTGGAACCAAACTTGAATCATAGGTGCAAATGGGATCCCTCATTTGTTGATTAGGTCAAAGGTCACATATCAAGGTCAAATGTCATGTTAGGCCTATCATTCACTAATCGCGACGGCAGGCGACACAAGCGGTCCGAGGACCGATGTATTTTTAATGTAAGAATATGAACTATGAAAATCTTTTGCCTTCTAAGATGTGTTAAATAACATTGTAAAAACGTCATTCCAAAACGCAAAAACTCTTATTTTTGCTCAATATAGTTTTTAAAAATTATTGATTCCTACTTTTTGTATATTTGTATATTTGTTTAATTTATTTTTTTGTTCTTAATTAAAAAAAAAAGTTCATATATTATTTAATTTTACCATTCGATATCTGCAAAGTTATGTAGTGTGGATAAGGTATAGGACTTGTAATCTTAATACCCTTGTTCGAATCTAAGTAAGGTACATGTATAAAAAATACTCATTACTCATGATTAAATATTGCCATATGAAACAAATTGTATGCTGATTAAATCTTATTTTTCTTCATGTTTTCCTTCCTTTTATTGTTTTTTTTTCTTGAAATCGTTTGTCTATATATTTTACATTCATATGGTTACGTAAATGCAATGTTTGTATAATGTCATAGCGACACAGTTATGTAAGAAGATTGCAATAACATTGTAATTATTAACATTGTTTAAACAATTAAAAACCAACAACAATGTTAAAGCTGTGGTTTGAGGTTGTTATTTTACGTTCCCTGCAATAGTTACGTATTTTTACGGACCCAGTTATTTTACGTTCTGCACGTTTATGAGTACCAGCTGCCAGTCAGAATGCTGTTTTTTTTTACAGTTTTAATTTTTAACAGTGTAATTTTGCTGCCTTTCTTAATTAAAATTAAAAGGAACATGGAATACAAATTGCTGAAAACAATGGGAAAATTAATATGCATTTTAAAAAGTGGACCCTTGATTGTGATTGATTTCCTTTTTTTGCCTTGTATACAAATGTTGTGATTTAGGCCTACCATGACTTCAAATGTGAGCCTCTGTGTGTGTTTGGTGTGCTATGGATGGTTTGTTTGAGTTGTCTTTGTGGTGTCTATTTTGTTGTCTTGTCCTTTTTTTTTGTGTCTGTTTGTTTGTTTTTCTGAATAATCCTGTGCCAAACCTTCCCCAAACCCATCTTCAATCACTATTTTCCTTGCTCGCCCAATCTCAACAGCTGTGTGCTGCCAGTCGTTGTTTGTCATCTTTGCCTTTTCTGGCTCACGATCTGATCTGTTCCCATTTCTCTGGTTTCTAGTGTTCCCATCCTTTTCAGATTCCATTGTCTGACACATGATGCTTGGCTGTATGCTCTCTGTTAAGATCTGGGCTAAATTATTCTAGTTTTTCCATGGCAATGGTATCTAGATGTCATAGTTTAAGATTGTGAGTATAAGGGTTTGGTGGACCATATCTGTATGTTTGCCTCCAACCACCAAACTAAGTACAGGTAATATTTTTTTTTTAAAAAGTCACTAAAAAGCAGAGAAAGGCAAAGATGATTTCCACATTCCAATAAAAAAATAGTGCACTATCAGTGATTTGCCAAATTAGAAAATCAAACAAAATTATAAAAAAAAAAATCAGGGGAAAGGAGGGGGGGGGTTCGCTACAAGCTGCCCCCTGCCCCCCTCTGGTTACACCACTGCAAGTGATAAGACCAAAAGCAAGCTAATAAGGACAAAATCAGATAATTTAGTCATTACTGTCTTTACGGACACTTATAAAACACGAAATTCAATGGAGATTGGTGTGATATTAGTTGGACAAATAATACATGCAATTTTACAGACTAATCCTTCACCTATGAATTATTTCTGCAGATTTCAACAATTTTGACACTTTGGGTAGATCAGCAACATTCTCTTTTTGTATGTAAAAATTTTGTATGTAAAAAACAATTTCAAATACGCTCATCACACAATCAAGAGTGTGACAAACAGATGCATCCTGACACATGTCATGTGCAACATACTTCATGAATGCTGTACAGGCTGTAACTTTGGGCTCATCCCTGTTAGCTTCTGTTGGACAATGTACACTCGGATAGCAAAGAAACAGAATTTGTTGTTGAAATGATATGTACTGGGGGGAACTGACATTAAATGATGGTATGAATATATGTGCAGTTCTTTAGACCCCCTGTTCAAGTATACTCCAGTACTTAGATCCTTACTTTGCCAAAGACTTCTAAAATGTTAGCACTTAAAGTAATAATCGCCTAAATGTGATGCGATCTGGGAAAACCTGCCACATGGTGGGAAATTTATATTTTGAGTTTTTACTATTACTGCAGAGTTTGAAATATTAAGTTTCCATAACTGTTTACTTATTTCTTCTTTGATACACACATCAAAAGTTATGCCTTATACAATCTGACCAAAAATAAAGTACAATATAACAGATTTAAACCTATTTTCTTTATTTTTTCAAAACTGTCCTGTGCGACATGTGGCGGGTTTTCCCAGATCACATCACAAATGTAGATTCAAAGCTAATAATAATAATAATAAATCGGGTGTTTTTAATTGCATAAACCAACAAGTGAATTCACCATCATTGTCCTGGATCATTTAACTTCTGACTTCAAGTAAACATTGTCAACACTTTTCTAGATGAATTTATGAATATTTGGATACTTCTCACTCATTGCAATCCTTTTAGTATAATTTTTTTTAAATTAAGAGTGCATCAGAAAATTCATTGACGAATGTGAGAATGCCTTGACCACATGGGAGATCGGTTAAAATAGACGAATTATTATTATTTATATAAGGCTTCCGAGTGGTGCAAAGAAATCTTTTTATTGTACAGTTACGTAAAAGTCCCCGGTGTAATACAATATTTTTTAATACTGTATCGCATCCGGGGCATTTTTGACTACTGGTCGACTCTTTGGACTACATACAATGTCAACGCAAGGTGGATGAGTCAGCATGATATTTAAATAATATATATAATATTGAATGTACTTTTTTTCGTTGATACAAGAATATATTGCACTCGCTAGAAAATATTGTACTCGTCTTGGACTCGTACAATATTTTTTTCTAGCTTGGGCCCATAATATTCTTGTATCATAATCAAAGCCATTCAATATTATATAAATATTGGAATTAGTCTTTGAGTATGATGCAAGAATATTTTTCTAGCAAGTGCAATATATTATTGGTATCATACCAAAAACAAAGAATGCAATTATCATTAAATTTAAATATCAGGCTGACCCAAACCAAACCTTGCATAATGACAGTGTTGTAGTGCAACAGTACACCAGTCAGTCAATAATGTTGTTCTCGCTAAAAATGCCCGGGTGCGATACAATATTTAAGTCAAATGTAGTCCACCATGCGCAGGGCACAATATGACTTACTGCCTGTGCCAAAATTCTTGTTTTGATCTTTCCTGGAGGGTGGGTTTATTACAATAATATACATCTTAAAAAGAAAAGCTAAACCAATTATTTTTTAACAGGTGGAAAAGTGATTTTTTCTAAATTTATTTAGAAAAGGCATCAAAATTTAAGCGTTGGGATTTATTTTTGTTTTATTTACAATTACGATACAGGCTACATTATGCCTTTAAACTCTCTGTTATTTTCAACTCAGTGTAATGATTTAAACATTTTTAGCTTTCTTTTCAAGAAGTTCATCTCGCTGAAGGTGTTCAGCAACATATAGTTTGCAGCTTGTGATCACACATGGCCAAAGGCAGTCCCTTGCAGGCACCCATACCCCCGGGGGTTTCTCCTCAAATTGTTAGTGGGGACACTAACCCATGTTTCATTTCATAGGCCCAAATGATGGTTTTGCCCCTGGATTATTCTCTTGGGCTCCCTCTAAGGTAAGGATGGTGGCATGTTAATCTAAAGATGAAACTATTTTGCTATTTTTTAATCTCTTTTTTTCCCATTTGGCAGATTTTAATTAAACTTGGCCCAAAGGCAGCTTATCACCAGGAAGAAATACCCATATCACTGTTTGCCCCAGGGTTCTTCTTCCTCTCACTGCCCTTACCACTGAGGATAATTTTAGCAACTTCACAGAGACGATTTGTAGTTAGTTCTCTTTTTTTGTTGGCAGATTTCGTCTCAGTGAATTCTGTTAAATAGGTACTAAATTACGCAAGTTTGACTCTCTACCCCAAGGGCCCTTACCCTGTAGCTGCCCTGTAGTTCGGAACACCATTAGCTTAACTGAAAGGATTTCCGTTCATGTTTATGCATCTTTTCAATTCTGTATATGAGGCATGCTTTTTTCTGATTCGTATTCTAAAAGATTTGGAAGAGCTCTGCCCTGCACAGCAAAATGTTACGCAGATGTAGACAGACCACACCACTCTCTCACTCTCTCTCTTTCTCTCACCACACAATATTACTCCCTTACTCGCTCGCTCGCTCACTCACTCACTCACTCCACTCACTCACTCACTCATCACTAACTCACTCTGTGGCCACTCACTCACCTACTCACTCACATATTAATTGTGATGTGAATTATACACAGAATTTTGGATGCTATTGCCCGCACAACATGTAGAAAAGACACTTGCACTCTCCCTCTCTCTCCTCCATCTAGCTCTATTTTTCAACCGTCTCTCTTATTCCCTCTGTCTCTCCTTATTTGATCAGCTGCCCCAATTCAATGATTGATGAATAAGCATCAGATGGTAATTACAAATTGTTGCAAATGACCAAGATAAACCTGAAGCTCTTAAATCAAAGACATTAAAATATCGAAGTTAATTTTTTGTCTGTATGTTTCATTTTTTATTCATATGAGTGTCAAATTTTGTTTGGCTAGTCAGATATTTGTAGTAAGAGAAAAATGGAATTTTAACTATGTCAACAGGATATCATAACTCTCTAAGGTCTAGGACCTTTCTTAAAGGCTCAGTCACACAGCCAATTGTTTGCTAGAAAACCACTTCCAAACTGCCAAGACTAGTGCCGATTGGTCATTTTTTGTAAAGGCTCAGTCACACAGCCGATTTTTTTGGTAGAAAACCACTTCCAGACTGCTCCAGAATGGTGCCGATTGGCCAATTTTCGAAAATCGTGAGCAGTTTTTCTTTTTCATGTGTAGTTTTGGCAAGGTCTGGGCCTGTTCTGTACAGTCGTCTGTAGTCTTACCCATTATTTGCTAGAAAACCGCTTCCAGACTGCTCAAGACTGGTGCCGATTGCCCATTTTTCGAAAATCATGAGTAATTTTCCTTTTTCAGGTGTAGTTTTGGCCAAGTCTGGGACTGTCCTGTACAGTCTTCTGGAGTCTTGTGTGGTCGGGAGCATGTGGCAAATTTGAAAAAAACCTGCCACAATTTTTT
This sequence comes from Ophioderma brevispina, assembly GCA_023653785.1. Taxonomy (NCBI): domain Eukaryota; kingdom Metazoa; phylum Echinodermata; class Ophiuroidea; order Amphilepidida; family Ophiodermatidae; genus Ophioderma; species Ophioderma brevispina. The sequence continues at coordinate 65,322 of JAMKCH010008041.1, forward strand.
CTTGCAGCTTAAAAAAAATTGTGGCGGGTTTTGGAATCGGGAAGGTCGGCTTGAACACATGAGCGGTTTGGAAGCGGTAGCCGATGAGTTGGTGCGCATCATGAGTGATTGTGTGCAGTTGGAAAGTGGTCGGCAATGAGTCTGCTCCAAGCGGGAGAGAAAATGCAAGCTAACTGGACATGTTAAATTGGCGACTAAACTCGGCGACTACAGAAGATAAGTTGCCGACTTGCAGTCTTGACAGCAACTTGTGCTGTCGTGTTAAGGTCTGCGACTGATTGAGAACTGAACAAATGACATGCTTGATCGCCTACTGCTCGGCGATTGAGCATCTCTTGTCTTGTAATTTGAACAAGGCTGCAGCCGTTTTTGAAAGAAATGTGGTCTTGTGTAGTTGGGAAGAGGTTGGGTCGAGTTGCGGGTTGTCTTCATGTGACGGTTAAAACTGTAGAAGGCCAACAATGAATAAGACGTCCATGTTGCTGTGTAATTAGTCTAACTTGGTGACTTGTGCTTTATAGGTCTGAATAACAGAAAAGGCTAGGCTAGGTCCTTCTTATCTGTTTTTATTGGATAGTGCTTGTTAATTCTAATTCAGATAACTAAAATATAATCTAATATAATACATTTTAAAGGTGTCATGAGATGTATCCATACCATAAACGCATTTTTTTTTTCATATTGCAGTGAATAACATTTCGTTATTTAATGCCATGTCAATTGATCAGTGTAACGTATGGTCAAATAATATAACAATAGAGGATTTGAGCTCCCGTGCCATTACTGACATGATTTTTGCTGTCATTCCTTAATTTTTTTTTTTATTTGAAAATCAACCTTCATTTCTTGTTTAAGTGGAGCACTAACGCTCACCAGTCAACCGGGGCTCTAAAATCATTGTGGAGAATTACTGTTTGCTTCATTTAATCTTGTGATTTTAAATTTATTTTATAAAGCTTTGCATGTTTAAAATCCCTCCTTGGAGCTCAATCCGTTGTGCTGGTTAATGATTTGAGAACTCGCGTATCAGTGGTCCTTGTTCCACAATTTCCTTTTTAGACTCTTTTGGAAATTGGGACTCTTTCCTTTGTTTAGTACGAGTAAAGCTGTACTCTCAGAAGAAAATACTTGTCTGTGAGATTATCTTTTTTTCCGTAATAGTGCTCCTGGGGTAACATTTATTGATGTATTCTCAATATGCCCCTCACCAGTGGCAAAAATTCTTTGGTGTTTCTATTTTAATTCACAAGCTCAGAGGTTGAACTATCGAGCCCAGCCTTGCTTGATATGCCTATTGATGTACTTGTCAGGCCCTCTACAACATACGACATATTAGACATACCCTTCATTACAGTAAAGATTCATATACCCATCATGTTTAAGTGATAAAATATATAAGCCTAGAGCATTGTGTATGTTATCCACACATTAATATTGCAATCCCATGAAAATTTAGTAAACTTAACCAGTTGTCGAGCTAACCCGCGGGGCTGTTTTTTTTTTTGATGTGTACTAAGACCCAAAACACTGTCATTTATCCAATTATTTATCATACAAGGCAATGACCGTTCTAACTCGCAAGGGATTGTTTCGCCCAAAATTGAAAATGACTGTTCGTAAAATTGAGGTGAAATGGAAATAGTTGGTGTCAACTTACTTGCCAGGAAAGTGTTGTGACAGCACCTAGATGTGAATGAAAACGTGCTGGGGGCATCAAATCAGAAAATCGGGGAATCAAAAAAGCACGAGAAACAAATGCAGAATTTGATTTGTCAGTCATCGGATGACGCCGTGACTATTACATTTGTTTTTGTTAGTCTTATTGCCAGTCTGAGGGAGGAAGCTGTAATGCTATGGTGATTCATTCTTCAGTAAATAGTTTGTTTTGAACCCATCATTTTCTTTTCTGTAATCCACTCTGATAAATGACGTTACCAATCACTGCAAAGTGGCATGTTCATCGGGTCATGAACCTACACTTTGCACAACTTGGGTCGGGAAGGGAGGAGAAGGTCAGAAACCTTCCTATTATCCTCTAAAGATCATCTCCATTTTTTGTGTCACCTGCCTTAGACAGGAAGACTTGTTGTCTGTTGATTTGATATCTGTTGTTTGTGAAAGGGTTAACATTATGCCTGTAATTATCCGCATACTTAAATGGATTTAAACTACCTTGCATCACAGGTGCAACATGGGCATGCCCCATTTGTTGATGAGGTCAAAGTCACAACCAAGGTCAAGGTCCAAACCACGGTCAAAGGTCACAAACCACGGTGCAAAGGTCCATGCACGTCAAGTTGTAGATAGGCTGAAATGTAAATTGACCTCAATTGAAAAGTTGAAGTTCAATTGACCAAACTTAGTTTATGGAGATTACACACATGCAAGCCCTAATTTTTTTTAGTAGGTCAAGGTCAAATATCAATGTCAAAGGTTCATATGATGCCTATCATCACAACCGCAACGGCAAGGCCGACACAAGCGGTCCGAGGACTGATGTATTTTTATTTTAGCCACCTTCATTGTATGTTTACATTACAGAGGCCAATGATTTTCCAATGGCATCATGGAAAAATTTGACATCCCAAATTTTAAAAGTCCCCGCCTATACAATATTACACAGTTAAAACCTCACTGACTATTTTGTTTGTCATAAAATGAGTTGTTGAGTGTGAATGCGCACTAAAACCAACCTATTTACAATAAGGATTAAACCCTTTGCTTTCCTTTTGAATGACAAACTCTTTCATTGAGCTGTTTCAACATTATAAATCACACTACTACTTGCATTTTAATCAAATGGAAGTTGGATGGTAATGTCCACCCTTGAGGTCACAATTTGATTGGCAAGGGTATCCGCTGGCGACAATCGACGAACCGTATTGCGAATTGTGAGAATTTCCACTCGTTTTTTCGTGTTGTCCTTCGTGTTCACCTGTTCACGGCCTCAAACGAGTGAAAATCCACTATTTTTTTTATTTTTTTTATTTTTTTTATTCTTTTTGAGTGGGAATTTGCTTCTTTTAAGTACACCACTCATTTTTAGACCAGGAGCTCAATCCTGTAGGGGCTCTAAAAATTGAATTCATTCAAGTCACACTACATCCAATGTTTGATGCCCAAGTAGTTAATATGGACCCTCTACAGCACCGCCAGGTAGTTAGTGGAGTTAAAATTGTGGGGATCACTTTTTTGCTAACAGCTTGTTACATAAGAGTACTATTTAGACCTTTATACTGCTCAAAATTAAGGGGTACGGGTGCATCAGATGCCCCTCATGTCATCAATTTTCTGAAACCTGGTCTTAAATGTGCTACTTTTGTCCAAAGAATAACCTCCACCAAATTAAAGTCATTCGGATGTAGGCACGGTGGGTGCCACCGTGAGCTTAAAGTTTGGTATACAAAGTCAATAGATGTGTTGTTGTTTTTTGACAAAACACCAAAAAGATGTGTTCGTCAAGTTGTGATTTGGTCATAAATTATCCAAGATGTACTTTATAATGTTATAGGCAACACAATTTTCCAATAGAGTACCAATCAAACTCCCTCCTCTTGTCAGAGAAATATATTTTTTAATAAATTTTTTCATTGGTAGTCAAGGCCATACACTGAATCGGCCCCAACCTGACCCATATACAGATCTTTGTAAGTTAGTTTGAAGGACAGTGGTATTGTTGTAAGTTCAAGCCTATATAACCAATAACCAAGTTACATCTATTATCATAGTTGTAAAAGGTACTGGGGCAATAATGCAGCAACTCTATTGTCCTCGTCAATTTATGTCACATCAAAGATGTTCTATATAGATAGATATGCAAAACGCTTACGTAATTCTTTAGAAATTCCCCGTCTCGCATGTTTTGCCGACGCACAACGAAAACATAGAGTACCACCAATAAAGCAATGCTTGCCATTCCGATCTTTCTTCCACATACTGTGGGTGCCGCTTGGCATATACACTAATCGGTAGTGATACAATTAATGTATGTGTTAGAGGTGGCCGGTGTAATAATATGTACCTGGATCAATATGCTCAGATACTCTTTTTCCCTCATAATGCAATGCACGCTTAGGTGAAAAGAAGTGTATTCATTGAGGCGGTTTATTTAAATCAAGACACTGTGTGTCATTTCATTCATTGTGTGGCCATGGGTATGACAAATTTAACCACCCAAGCAACCCAAAATCCAACAACTGATATTTTGTTGGGGGCGGATTGTTTGTATTGATTGACATTATTGTTTATGACAAGCACCCACTATAATTATTCCGTGCAACATTCAAAATGTCACCGCCCCGCACGGACGACTGTTTTTTGAATGGGTTTCACCCCCTTGGTCAACATGGAAAGCCAGGTGGCATTTCTTTCAATAGTAGATAACTATTTGTAAGTAGAGTATTGATTTTTGTACTAACAATCTTGTTCATAAGTCCTTGGAAGACCTGTAATATTGGGCAGCTATAAAAGTGATAATATGCTTGAAACCAATTTAACTATACACTTTCTTTCCCCCTCCCCATACCCCTTCCATCAGTGTTGAAATAATATGGTCGAGATTTCGCAAGTGTGTCTTGGCCATGCAACATTGAAATGAGGGGGCAGAAAGGGGAACCAAATCTGCACAATGGTCAACAATTTTGAACAAGATGTGCTATGTAAGGCTTGACTTAACACAATCACCTGTCCTTAAAGAACCTCAGTATACATAGCTACAAGCTTATGTGTCATGTTGGGGTTATTCTGTGTATTTGGCCTTCCTCCACTGAAATTAATTTAATAAAATTATTTTTTTCTGGCTTGAGGATGACCTTGTTTTGTGTATTTGTTGGAAAATTGTTTTACCTAGCCTCATAATAAACTGCTTGGAGGATTTCGGGCCAAATCACCGATCTCCGGTCATCATGTTTTGTGTTTTGTAAAAACACATCAAACATCCCTATGGTTGGACTTTGTGTACAAAACTTGAAGCTCATGGTGGCCCCCCATTGCCGACATCCGAATGATTTTAATTGGTGGTAGTTATTATTTTTGACAATTGGGCACATATTAAGTATAGTTCCGAAAATGTACTTTGTGACATAAAAAAAAAGGGCATCTGATCACCCTAGGGTAGCTTACAAGACCGTTTCTCCTCTCTGACCTTATGATTAACAAGTTAGTGTGGTATCAATATACATATATAACACATAGCCCTCTCAGATTATTGTCAATCAATTACGTTTTTGATGATGAAAACAAAACATGGAAAAAATGTGATAACTGAGGTCAGAGGTCATGGTCTGTGTGCCGTAACTGTCTTTGCTGCTCCGAAATCCCACATGTTAGTGATGATATTTTTTCCTGGGCATTTGTATTTGCATAATTTTGGTTTTTATTATTTTGTATTATCTACTTCTGTAATTTTCACATTTTGACAAGGGATGGCCATGCTATATAAAGGCCTAATTTTTATAACACTTTACGCATCATATTTTATAAATTCAGACATGGGAAAACAGGAATTGAGGATTTGAAAAACAATTTGGCCCAAAGACGACCGAAAAAAGTGTGTCAAAAAACTCAATGAAAACAAATGAATTTTCCACATTCAATCTGTTCATCGAAAGAACAAAACAGAATAATAACTAACATAATAATGATGTGTTTGGGGATGGGACATCATTGACATAATATGCAGAAAATCACCTTAAAGATACCAACCGTCAAATGTCATATTTGTCTTTCCATCCAAGGAAGTCATACTCTAGAGGTCTGAGTTCAACACTTTCAAATGAGACAAATCAAGATCGTTGGAGTGACAGGGTATGGGTGGTAAATGTATACAAATTGTGCATGTTCCTTTGAACATAGCTATGTGAGATTGGTCGTAGCTGTTACAAGGCCTTCACCCCCTTCCATGGCTATGACCCTAACTACTAATCTTGAACCTGGTATGAGCAGACCGAATTTATCATGTTTATGTATGGAAATCCCATTCAGTGAGTCTCTGGAATACATTTTCACGGAAAAAAATCAACATGGCTCTGAATAGTTTTGAAAAAGCAAATATAAGAGGAGGGTGCACTTCAATGTTGGTTTCTGACAAGCCTTCCTCATGCACCCCATAGTCAACTCAATGGGAAAGGGAAAATAAAAAAATGCACAATCGAAATGAATGTGAAATAAGTGCCGCTGGAGTAACGCAACAAGACCTCACATAGATAAGCAGACATAGGCAGTCACAGCAAAAGACAGTACTGCAAATTCAGTTAGCCTCTGGAGCGTATTTCTGCTCCCAAAACTAAAACAATTCCAAAATAGCACGGCAAGAGTTTCCTTTAATCACAAGCACCTATTTGGGTAACCATTATACCTGATATGTTCCATGCTTCCTCAAGGAAGTTCAATTACATATATCAAACTGAAAAAAAACTGCAGAAGGATTGGCAGAGTGCCTGTTCAATCTGTCAGGCTTTATCTCGCCTTCACCACATGATCATGGCCGGAAAGCAGGAATGGTAAGCTGCAACCTGTATTGGTGACAAAGGATCCAGTACCTCATGCACTCCTACAGCTGTTCATTCATTCTTTCTGTGCAGTTTAAGTCCAAAATCATAGTGAAATATCCTGTATCCTACCCAGCTGATGACCCTGCAAAGGAAGTGTCCGCCATATGACCAACGCCGGCTCTGTGTCCGTCGAGGCTACCCACAGCTTCTCCCATCAAGGCCACAACCCTTTGGTTGGGCCAGGTGGCTGCGACAACGCACCAGTCACCTCAGGTTCAAGGCAAGGAGGACAATCGTCAGACCACTGGCGTCGATCACACTACCATTCCCTCCCTGTAGCCCCATGAGGAAGCCACATAGACCCTTTCCTGGCAGCGCTGGCCCGGTGTAACAACGAAAACAAAATCACGGTCCCACCACTGATGCCGAAGCCCTTGGTGTGGGTCGTGCACAGCCCTTCTCCATCAAAGGATGCCAATTTCTCCCTTAGCGCATTGGATTGCAAGGTGGAAAACGAGCTGCCAGTCTTAGGTTTGTGCATTCAGTGTCATCAAGTGGAAAAACTGGTCCAGCAGTGACCAGGTCTTCCTGCAGCACTGAATTGGCAGTCATTCTAGGCCGCATCGCCTTGCGCAGGAGCACTGCGTACAATCTCCCTCCGGCACCCTGAGACACAAATGCTGAAGAGAACTGGGCTGGACCCCCAGATAGAATCCTGTGGGACCAACCATTCCGAAGCCCACATTTTCTACTGCCTTGTCGATCTCATGTCCCCATGACATAAAGACCTGTCCTGGACGAGTAGCATTATCAACTTACAGCCCGCCATCAGGGAAGATTCTGACTACAATCTTAGCCAAATGTTGAACGCACACGACTGCTCTTTTTGCTCCCCGATTACTGTCCATCTTTCTCTTAAATAGCCTATATAGGAAACCATGTCAACTTGGGTGGGAGGCTTGGAGCATTCTCTATCCATGCACCCGTCCCTATCCCCACCAATCCAATGTTGTGGTTCTTGTAGGGTGGCAAGAACAAATCAGGATTCAACATTGTTCCAGGGGGAGACGTGGGCATTTGAAGGAGGCCATAAAAGTGTTCCAACACTTTTGGCTAAGATTGTAGTCATAGTCATCGATGCCTGACCTGCCTCAAGGCAGCAGTTAATCCCATAGACTGCTCCAAACCTAGACCGCCTCGATGCCATTGACAAGTCCTTGTGCCATTTGATCAGTTATAGATGTAGATTCATCTGCCTAAAAGCAGCTGGGTACGGCAAATCTGCCCCCCTCGACCACATCATTGATCCCACTGAGTATCAGTCTTCTAAGCAGTCAGATGTGAGGCAGCGAGATAGGTCCGCAACCCCTGGGTTTGTCCGTTGGCCTCTTAAGCATCAGGATTGCAATGACCGGCGGATTCCATTCTCGAGGGAATGGCTGACGGTTCTCGATCACGCAGAGAAGACGATTTGAGTCATCACCCAGTTTTTCATCCACATTCTTCAGACTCGCTATGTTTGTTGTTGCCGCCAGGCCCGCCGCCAGGACGTTCCCACCTTTAAGAACTCAATTTGGCCTCAGTACTCTCATCACAGGTGAAGGTTGAGATATGGGGCCCAACAGCGGAGAGGTTTGTATAAGTTTTTTAAATCCTCCTCGATTAAACATAACGAGCATGGAGCTTTCCCCCGAAGGATTAGGTCTCACCAACCCCACTGCCGACAAACACTGAGGCAAGGCCCCAGCTAGACAGGACACCACCGCCACTGGCCAGCCACACCCGGTGAGCCCGCCGATGGCGCTCCAGGCTCCACGGACAGAGTTGGCAAAGCTCACCCTTCATGCTACCCGGCCAGCAGTGACCCATTCGTCGTCTGCCCTCTCCATTCCCGTCAATATGCAGTTGATATTAACCATAAATTATACAACTCCACGCATTCCTTGTCCCAACAGTATGTTCAAGGATCCTCTGCAAAGACAATCCTGGAACGGAATATCTAGGCACCAGATGGAGCAACTTAAGCAGAGACGCTGGACCTAGCAGTCCGGACAACAGTCCACCGGTGAGCCTCCTGAACCCAGGCCCGCATGCTTCCCCGAGTTCCAATAGGGATGGCCATCCCCCTGCAGCGCCGGAGACGTGACCCCATGCGGATGTTGCCGCCTTAAAAACGATAAACTGCTGACAGGCAGGTTCAGGCCACGACAGGTCCCATGTCCAAGAGTGCCTGACATAAGGCCATTCGATCCCTACTATCGAAAAGTAGCTGGAGGTCCTGGGTCCCCAATCCACCCAAGAGCTGCCTTGCCACTCTTGTCAGATGCTGGTGCTTGCTGTAAGGAAAGTTCCTCTGTTAGGAGCGACCTCCAGTTTCAACGATCGCTTATCTTGACAGTTGAGGTAACGATACGATAAGAGACACGACAAGCGTCACATTTTACTCCACTCAGGAACACAAATGGGCACAGCTATCGTTACCGTATTAGACCCCCAATTAGCTTGGCCCCAGTCTAGGCCGGTTTTATAACTTCAACACTTGACAAACGGTCTTTTGTTAGCGCGAGTTTTTATTACCACCCCGATTTCAAGTACATGTTATCGTTTTCGCTGTGCACGTCACATTCAGCATTCAGCATTTATGGCAGTGACCCATGCCCTAATTTAGGAAAGTAAGATATTATGAATTGTCAGCACATTGCATTCCCGCGACACTTAGACACTAAACAAATAAGCCATTAATGAAACGTGAAGAAAAGTCTTGTTTAAATATCCGCATATATATTTCTCATGTGATGTTTTGACAGGCCAAACTTGTATGATTCGACCCTCACATTATTATTACACGGGCTAGTCCCTAAAGTGCCCCTATTTGGTAGCAATCTTTCTGTAGTAAAAGAACAATGTATTATACTAATTGCGGAAATGTGTTGAAATATTTACACCCAATAACAGTTATTACCGCAAAACTGAATCAATCCAAATCTTTTTCATTTCGCTCATCCAATCATTGAAAAAAAAAGTTGCCACACCTATAACCATATAATCAAACCGTTCCATGCTCACAGCTAATGAATCCCGAATTGGGTATTCATTGTTCATCATTGTTGAAACAAATGTCTTGCTCTTTTTTTCCATATCCTCCCCTAACCCCCATCAATCAGTGTTTGGGGGACCTGATCGAGGCGCTAAAACATGACTTGGATCACATTGGCCTGGGGGAGAGGGGGGTGCTTTACAGCCAGTCGGACAAAGTGTGGCAACATTTTTTTCCATGATTGTAGCCTCATGATAAACTTCTTGGAGGATTTCTTGCCAAATCACCGATATCGTCCCAATCATGTTTTTTGTGTATTTGGTCAAAAAAACATCAACATTCCTCTTGACTTTTTGTACAAAACTTTAAGCTCATGGTGGCCCCCCTTGCCGATATCCGAATGAATTTAATTTGGTGGAGGTTATTATTTTGACAAGTGGGCACATTTAAGAACTAGGTTCAAGAAAAGTTATTGACATAGGGGCATCGGACGCACCCTAGGGGTAACTTACAAGACATATTCTCCTCTCTGACTTAAGATACAGTTATTGTGGGATCAATTTACAATTATACAACATAGCCCCCTGTCCAGATTAATGTCCAAATAAATTACTTTTTGGATGATGACATTGTTTGGAATCCTGGGTCAGGAGGTCATGGTCTGCGACTTCTTTGCTCCGAATCCCACATTGTGATGATTTTTTGGTTTTCTTCAGATCTTTTTCAAAAATCACATTGGCATAATTTTACATTTTTGTTATTAATCAATTCTGTATTTTCACATCTTGACAAGGGGTGGCCATGCTATAGCTCTATTTTATCAACTTTACACATATTTTTAAATCAATTCAGACATGGGAAACAGGAATTGATTTGAAAACATTTGTCCCAAGCGACCGAAAAAAGTGTGCAAAAACCAATTGAAAACCAATGAATTTCCACATTCAATCTTCTTCATCGAAAGAACAAAACAAGCCATAAAATCAATAAAATGATGTTGTTGGGGATGTGAAACATGACATAATAATGCCAGGAAAATCCAACTTAACTATAACACCGTCAGAATGTCCATATTTGTCCTTTACATACCCCAAGGAAGTCGGTACTCTAGAGGCTGAGTTCAACAATTTCAATGGAGAATCAAAAGCAATCGTGGAGTGACTAGTTAATTGGTACAAATGTTTGCAGGTTTTCTTTCTTTGAACAACTCTGTTGAGATTGGCTAGCTGTACAATTACACCTTTCAACCACTCCTGCTATGACCCTCTACTTCTTTGCCTTTGGCAAACCGAATGATTCATGTTTATGTATGGAAATCCCATTCAGTGAGTCATTCTAGAAATACATTTTCACGGAAATCAACATGGCTCTGGAATAGTTTGAAAGAGCAAATATAAGAGGAGGGTGCACTTCAATGTTGGTTTCTGACAAGCCTTCCTCATGCACCAATGTCAACAGCACTGAAAGGGATGTGCAAAATCGAAAGGTGGATAAAGTCAGCTGGAGTAAAGCAACACCTCACAGAGTAAAGCAGGACTAGGCAGTCACCCGGCCTTCGTTAGCCCTCTGGAGCGTATTCTCTTCCCTAAAACTAAAACAAAATTCGCAATAGCACGGCAAGAGTTTACTTTATCAAGCACCTAATTTGAGGTAACCAATTATACCTGACATATGTTCCATGCTTCCTCAAGGAAGTTCAATTAATTCAGTCGGCAGAGTGCCTTGTTCATTCTGTCAGGCTTTATCTCGCCTTCACCACATGATCATGGCCGGAAAGCTGGAATGGTAAGCTGCAACCTGTATTGGTGACAAAGGATCCAGTACCTCATGCACTCCTACAGCTGTTCGTTCATTCTTTCGTGCAGTTTAGTCCAAAATCATAGTGAAATATCTGTATCTAACCAGCTGATTACCCTGCAAAGGAAGTGTCCCATATGACCAACGCCGGCTCTCTGTCCGTCGAGGCTAACCCACGCTTTCCCATCAAGGCCACAACCCTTTGGTTTGCCAGGTGGGCTGCCGACAAACCACCTCAGGTTCAAGGCATAGGAGGACAATCGTCCAGACCACTTGGCGTCGATCACGACCCAGTCCCTGCAAGCCCCATGAGGAAGCCAACATAAGACCTTGCGCTGGCAGCGACTGCCCCGGTGTAATAACGGAAAACAAAATCACGGTCCACCATGATGCCGAAGCACTTTGGTGTTGGGTCGTGCAACAGCCCTTCTCCATCCAAAGTGATGCCAAGTTCTCCCTTAGCGCAGTGGATTGCAAGGTGGAAAACAGAGCTGCCAGTCTTAGGTTTGTTGCATTTCAAGTGTCATCAGTGGAAGAACTGGTCCACAGTGACCAGGTCTTCCTGCACAGGAATTGGCAGTCATTCCTAGTGCCGCATCGCCTGCACAGGAGCACTGCGTACAATCTCCCTCCGGCACACCTGAGACACAAATGCTGAAGAGACTGGGCTGGACACCAGGATAGAATCCTGTGGGACACCATTCCGAAGCCCACGTTTTCTACTGCATTGTCGATCTCATGTCCCCAGGACATAAAGACCTGTCCTGGACGAGTAGCATTATCAACTTAACAAGCCCGCCATCAGGGAAGATTCTGACTACAATCTTAGCCAAAATGTTTGGAACACGACTGCTCTTTTTGCCCCGATTACTTGTCATATTTCTCTTAAAGAGATATATAGGAAACCATGTCAACTTGGGTTGGGAGGCTTGGAGCATTCTCTATCCATGCACCCCTCCCTATCCCCACCAATCAATGTTGGGTTCTTGTAGGGTGGCAAGAACAAAATTTCAGGATTCAACATTGTCCAGGGGGGAGACGGGGGCATTTTGAAGTAGGCCTATAAAAGTGTTCCAACACTTTTGGCTAAGATTGTAGTCTAAGGCAGAGACATCGATGCCGGACTGCATCATAGGCAGCAGTTAAATCCATAAGACTGCTCCAAACCTAGACCGCCTCGATGCCATTGACAAGTCTTGTGCCATTTGATCAGTTATAGATGTAGATTCATCTGCCTAAAAGCCAGCTTGGGTACGGGGCAAATCTGCCTCGACCACATCATTGATCCCACTGAGTATCAATCTCCCAAGCAGCCAAGATGTGAGACAGCAGCGAGATGGGTCCGCAACCCCAGGCTTGCCCATTGGCCTCTTTAAGCTTCATGATTGCAATGACCCTCAATTCCATTATCTCGAGGAATTGCTGACGGTTCCATACAAGCAGAGAAGACGATTTGGAGTCATCACACAGCTTCAGGTGCCACATTCTTCAAGAACTCTCTATGGTTGTTGTCGCCGCCAGGAGCTTTCCCACCTTTAAGAACTCAGATTGCCTCAGTGATCTCATCACAGGTGAAAGGTTGAGATATGGGGCCCAACAGCGGAGAGGTTTGTAGAAGTTGTTTTAAATCTCTTCATTAACAGAACGAGCATGATCTTTCACCCGAGGAGTACGGTCTCACCAACCCCACTGCCGACAAACACTGAGGCGACGGACCCAGCTGAGACAGGACACCACCCCACTGGACAGCCACAACCGGCAAGCCTGCCGATGGCGCTCCAGGCTCCACGGACAGAGTGGGCAAAGCTCACCCTGCATGCCTACCCCGGCCAAGCAGACCCAGGAGCCGGCTGCCCTCTCCATTCTCTCAATATTGCAGTTGATATTACAATACAATTTATACAACTCCACGCATTCCTTGTCCCAACAGGATGTGCAAGGATCCCTTCTGCATCCTGGAACGGAATATCTAGGCACCAGATGGAGCACTTAGCAGAAGACGCTGGACCTAGCAGTCCGGACAACAGTCCACCGGTGAGCCTCCTGAACCCAGGCCAGCAGGCTTTCCCGAAGTTCCAATAGGGATGGCCATCCCCCTGCAGAGGCCGGAGACCGTGACCCCAATCGGATGTTGCCGCCTTAACGACAACTGCTGACAGGCCAGGTTCAGGCCAAGACAGGTCCATGTCCCAAGAGTGCCTGACCAGAAGGCAGGCGGATCCCTACTATCAAACAGTAGCTGGATGTCCTGGGTCCCAATCCACCCAAGAGCTGCCTTGCCACTCTTGTCAATTCTGGTGCTTGCTGTAAGGAAAGTTCCTCTGTTAGGAGCGACCTCCAGTTTGCAATGATACGCTTATCGTGACAGTTGAGGTAACAATACCTAGAGGCCCGACAAGCGTCACGTATTTTACTCCACTCGGAACACAAACATATGCACAGCTATCGTTACCGTATTAGACCCCCAATTAGCTTGGCTCCCGTTGAAGCCGTTTAATAAATTCACTTGACACGGTCTTTTGTTAGCGCGGTTTTTATTAACCCCCCACCATTACCGACCCGAGTCAAGGACAGGTTATCCGATTTCGTGTGCACCAATTATGCGTTCAAGTTCAGCCGTGATGCTGTGTACGCAATTTATCTCATCGGGGCTCTAATGATCATGTTCGAGCGAAGGGACTGAAATCCATCATAAAATTATACTTTACTCATATAGACACCTGGTTCCATTTTTCAAAAGCAACTAGGTCGAAGGCATTTTTGAGTAAAACGCAATTGAAACAGTGTTTCTATACAGAAATTTTATGCTGATTCCAAATCTTCTTCTTTCCGGTGCCCTCAAAGCTATTTTTAGGGGGAAGTGTGCCTAATTTGGCATAAATTCAAAATGGCCACCATTTTAAACATTTGTTGTACCTAACTCACGATTTAAGGCTTGTAATGACTTCATTCTTGTGTCTATACAAATGTTTTTTTCTGGGTTAGGAATACATTAAGATCATTAGTTATATCATTAGGTCCAACTTAACCGTTAATTTGCATAAAATCAAAATGGCTGCTATTTTGACATTTTGTACATAACTCAAGATTTGTAAGTTCAAGAAGGGCTTGTACTTACGCTTTCAATCTTGTGTCTATACATATGTTTTCAGGGTCAGAGAATACAACTATACCATCAGTTAAGGTATTATGCCATATATTGACAATTAATTTGCATAAATTTAAAACGGCGGCCATTTTGAATTTGTATGCAAATTAACTGTCAACATGACCTAATGCTATAAGGTCATGCACGATGAGTTGGGAGCAAAGTGTGTTACATGCTTGAAACTACCAAATATTACACGTTTTCACACTTAAATGAGAGTAAGTCATCATTTTTATTTTGAGATAGCTATAAAACTATATATTGTTGTAAAGCTAAAATGTAAGGAAGACAAATATGCAACTTGTATGTGTATATACAGGATGCCACAAGTGTCATATAAGGTGGAAAAGTGAAATTTTGATGTAAAAAGTACAAAATTTTGTGGCAGTCTAATTTGTTACCTTCAATTAACATCATAGCTTAAACTGTTGTATGAGTCAAAATGAATGCCACATAATAACAAACAAAATTAGATGTTATTTATCTTAATACATGGCAGGATTACAAAGATATAAAACCAAAAAAAATGCAGAAGCCCCGAATATCAAAAATCCCTAGACTTTAACACATGCCTCATCCGTAGGCACCTCGTCCATAGGCACCACCCTCTCTGACCCCGACTGACTTAAAATTATGACAACTCAAAAAGTAAAGATATATAGCACAAAATTGAATCTGCTACTATATCAAAGCTAGATAAATTCCCTTTAAAATGAAATATAAATAAGCTGAA
This sequence comes from Ophioderma brevispina, assembly GCA_023653785.1. NCBI lineage: Eukaryota > Metazoa > Echinodermata > Ophiuroidea > Amphilepidida > Ophiodermatidae > Ophioderma > Ophioderma brevispina. The sequence continues at coordinate 80,528 of JAMKCH010008041.1, forward strand.
TACTTAACTTGGTTCTTATGATACAATAAAAAATGTTTAAAAATATTTGTGAAAAGGTAACACCACCTTCATTTTGTCTACCCCAACTCATGGCGAATGACCATAACTAATGATCTAATTTAATTCCTTGACCCTGAAAACATATGTATAGACACAAGATTGAAGTACAAGCCTTAAATCTTGAGTTATGTACAAAAATGTCAAAATAGCAGCCCATTTTGAATTTTTATGCAAATTGAGCTCAACAGTTAAGTTGAGCTAATGCTATAACTAATGATCTAATTGTATTCCTTAACCCGGAAAACATATGTATAGACACAAGAATGAAGTCATTACAAGCCTTAAATCTTGAGTTATGTACAAACAAACGTTAAAATGGTGGCCATTTTGAATTTATGCTAATTAGGCACATTTCCTCTCAAAATTCAGCTTGGGGACCAGAAAATTTGGAATTAGCATAAAATTTTCATCTAAAAACTTTAACCCAATTGCTTTTACTCAAAAATGCCTTCGTCATCTTGAAGGAAGCACTTTGTCGAGAAATGGAACCAGTCTAATACAAACATTCTACATTAAGCATATATACTAGGTTTTAATATGCGTCTATTAAAATGTGAATTTTTCACGGACTCGTTCGAGCAGGGTTCATTAAATTAAAGCTACAGTATGGTTAAAGCAAGGAGGTTTTAATTCTTACTTTAATATTGAAATTAAATTTCAGTCAGAATCTACTCAGATTCACCAAGAATTGGCGTTTCAAATTGATCCTTTTGATGACTTTTTAAAAAATTGTAATGTTGCTAATATTCGTATTGTACGGCGATAAGTAGTGAGGAGCATTATGACAAGCTCATATTATTAGTTTGGAACGGTATAACGTAAACCTGCGACATAATGAGTAATGTTTTATGTGTTAATAACAATGTATTTTGGTAATATCATGTTATTTTTCTAGTAGGCCTATAAAAATTAGTACTTTATATCACAAATTCTAATTTTACCATCTAAATCTGTAATGCCTAATATTATAACAGTTATTATTAAAAATGATATGGTTAAAACGTTCATTTTGAACGCGTAGGAATATATTTTAATGTCAAAAGAATTAGAAAGCTTAATAATAACAAAAAAACTTATTTACTAGTTAACAATAATTTATAAATGTAGTTTTAACATGTTTAAACAAAAACCTCTTGTGTGTACATTTTTTTTATAAATTTTAATCATTAATTATCGGACAAAATTCCCGCTATTATAAAGAGGAAACATATTACTGAATGCCAATCAATTGATTTTTTAATCGCTAAAGTACATGCTAGGCGAATCAGCGAACTGTTGAGGGAAACTTCCTGGGAATATACGGACACACACATTGCAGCGTATCGTGCTTACCCATGGATATGTGCCGCGGGATCGTGTGCTGTGTGGTGCCTTGAACTGCGGTGGTCATACACCGGGGTTAGTGTGGCCGTCCTGACGGCGGAGCTTGTGACGTAAAATCACGCTTGAAAGAAGTTGTCAGTTTCTAGAAATATAGCATTATGTGGGGGTGTTAAGTTCCCATAACACAGGCAAAATATTATTTAGAAGGCGTCATTTTCAAAAAAAATTGTATTATTTGGTGTTAAAATCTTAGCACCACAAAATATCAGTTTAGAAAAGCGTCAGTTTCATGTGGTCATCAAAATTCTAACACAGGTAAACTATTATTTTAGAAGTGCCCCTGAACTTAAATCATCTTGAAAAAAAAAGCGTCAGTCTCAAGAATGTTGTGGTGCATGGTGTTAAGTTTTGCTTGCACAGCCAAATATTAGTTTAGAAAGCGTCAGTTTCTAAAAGATTATTGTGTGGTGTTAAAATCCTAGCGGGTAAAATATAAAAGCAGCTTCGTCGCCCAATTTGCGTCGCATGGATTTGTGTGGAGCAGGATTATTTACCTAGGGGGGTCAGCTGGGGGTGAAAATGATAAACTTTCTCGGTCGCACATGCCGGTACCCCCTTTTCCACTAATACCCCTCGGGCTTTGTCAATTTTATCTTTATCAAAAACAAATCGGCAACGTGGACCTTTTGTCCCTTTTGGTGGAATTTTCCTTTATTTATAAAACACCAGTTTAATATGTCAGTGTTTGTGGTGTTTTGTGTTGGGGGTGCACATCTACGTGTATATTCTTATATACACGTAAAATTGGGTTTTGTTCAATTTTTTTAACAGTGCCCCTTAGCCTAAGTTATACAACTTAGTATTTTTAATGTTGTTGTTTTGTATGTCTAGTAGGCCTACGTAAACAAAATTTCCGTACTAGTATAACATTTCTATAAATTATCCACGTTACAACGGTTACGCGATGAATCTTTGTAAAAATTGAACAGTGTTGCTTAATTTTATTTGGTTTTACTTATTACTGAAAAAAGTGGCGGGTAACCAAAATTATTTACGGTTAATTTGCTAACGATTCTGCGAATGTTGGTAATTCTTTTCGTTTTCCAAAATGGAATTGGGGTATTAAATGCGTTTCACAAAACAATGACCACAATGGTGGTTTCAGCTATAGCCCAAACCGTATGCCTTTTAAGATATGCGCCATGAGGAATAATTTTGAATATATTTTTAAACTTTCCCCACGCCCTTTTCCCGAAAAAAAATACAAAAAGAGGCCGGGGCATCAGAAAATTGCGATTTTAAAAAACTTATGCCCACTGTAAACTGACACAAACTTCATTGTCAATGTCGGCCTTTCAGTTTACATAATTTTAACATTTATCTAGTTAAGTGACTGCTATCTTTGGTGAAATCAATTAAAAATTGTTTTTAATATCACTGTCAAAACGGGCGGTTAACATTTTTAAGTTTTTTAAGTTTTTTATTTTTTTCTTTTTTAAAAGGTTTTATCGTCATTTCATAAAAGAATTTTAACAACAGAAAAATAAAGGAGAGTTTGATTAAATGCCAATATAAACATTTGTTGTGTGTCATATTGTTGTGATGTGATGGTATACGATCTATAAATATGATCTATATTAGTATTTTCCCTTTCTGAACCAAAACGGAAAGTAAATCATGCATCGCTATAACAACTTTTGGTTTTAGTAAATTTCGTACATTTTACATCTTTGCCATTTGTTTTAATTTCAAACGGCATTTATTAACATGCATGAATAATCTATTTTGTTGTTCCTGTTTAATATTATAACCTTGTAGTTTGTGTTGGAATGCTGTCCAACTACCAAAATTAATTACCTTGTTTTCACAGGGTAACAATATTGATTATTCATGGCAAGTTTTTGCGCTGTTCACACCGCCAATTGTTGGACGTGGAGTTTTAATTTGGTTGAGTGGCAATAAAAAATTAAAGGTCCAATTACGTATTTTCTAAAGATTTCAAGTGTGTCAGTAGACACGTGACTCTCTACAATGTAGTTGTAATCCTTTATCGCTTCGCCGTATCGTACCTTTCTTCTGTAATCTAGCCTCTACAGGTGGTGTAACCTGCCTTCAAAGCAACGATAAAACAGGTTTAGGTCCGATACGAAAAGCTATTGTTGCAATCGTTGCGGCGATAAGCGTATCGTGCACAAACGGGACGTCGTTCCTTAATAGCTTGGCCCCTCGATTGAGGGTGGGTCTTCAAGATGTTGACTGCGTAGGCATTCAATACACAAAATTCCTTTGGCTTTAAATTTTAAATCAAGTTACTAAAAAAAAGGTGAGGTCAGGTGACATAACCAGGGCCACCTGCGTGAATTGGTAACTCTGGCATCATTGCCAATTTGTTTAAGATGTAGGTCATATAACATAATCAGTCACTTTTTAAACCCTGAATCAACCTTGGTGATCAGCTTAAATTGAAATACTACCACCATCTTTCTTCTTAGCGTATCCACAAGTCATTGGTAATGGCTTTGTGTGGTGTCAGGATTTTTCAACTGAGTGTCTGATCCGGGGCCGTGTGTATCCATGATACGGACGCTTCCTAACATTGCCCGCTATTTGAGGTTGGGGTGGGTTTTTGGAACAGGCAGGGTTTCACCCTACTCTTATTCGACACTGACTGCGATGTACATGTAAACAGGTTTTGACTCTCGTACACGAGACGACGGCTTAAAACATAACATCCCCTCCGAAGGACCTGGATGCTTGCCTATCCATTTGCCAATTCCATGGAGGAGGAGCGGTATTCTGTCTTAAATCAATAGCTGGTATACAGATCAAATCCAGAATTGATAGTACCCGAATAAATCCCAGCAAGTGCCACGACCCCACCGGGATTCGAACCCGGGAATTTTGTTGGTAAATTTGCGCCACAGGCAAGCACCATAACCGCTAGGTCACGCTCTCTGATTTATCTGAAATGAAAGCATCGTTTTTAGCAGAGTCTTACGCAGGATTTTTTAGTGGGTGGACCTAAAATCGCTAAAAATGGTTATTTTTAAAACCTTCTGAACATCTCATAACCAAACGCAGAGTTTCTTAAGAAATTTTCTAGAGATTTTTGGACTTAAAAAAAAATCAGCAAAATGGACCTTTTGCCATTTTATGGAATTGGGGGGCACACCAGTAACCCCCACCCCACCTACATACACCCTGCGTACTTCCCTGCTTTTGAGATTGACATCTTAATGATCACTGTCAATTTAATCTTAATCACTGTCAGTTTATTCTTCATCACTGTCAATTCCAAAATTAGTGTTCCTTATTGAAGTTATTTTACTGCAAAATTAGTTGGAAATTTTGTAAAGAGCATGACCTTTGACCCCCAGGTCACACTATTCCGACATTGAAAAGTAATGGATTAAATATAATCTGTCAGAGATATTTATAAGTTGTAAATTGATACCATAATAACGAGTATTACTCTACTGATAGAAGAGAAATTGCCTTTCATGCTACCCCTACCCCTTAATTTTGAGCAATTTACAGGTATAAATAGTGTTTGGTATACAACATGCTGTAGCGAAAAAGTGATACCACAATTTGACTCCACTAACTACCTGGTGATGCTGTAGGGGGTCCATACTAACTATCCTTGGCATCAAACCTTGGATGTAGTGCCACTTGAACGATCACATTTTCTCAGGCCCCTGCTCTTGGTCTATATTGGAGTGGTTGAAAAGAGTTTCACTCTTTTGGGGAGTGAAATTTTCACTTGTTTACATTTAGAGAGTATACATTAGCCTTCACCTGAAATGATTTAGTCTAAATCAGTGTCCTTATGCATAAATAGAACGATTTTATAATAAAATCACTTCTCATTGATTTTATTCAGCAGAGGACGGAAATGGTGTTAAATACAAGAAAACATGATCTGCAGTCTATTTCCATGGTATCTACCCAGTTCGAGCAGCCTGTGGCCTTTGTGGTTTTAATATCAATGAGTATGAGCCTTTGTTGTTGATCAGGCCTGTACGCAGGGGCCACAAAAGGGGAAAAAGGTCCACTATTTACTGATTTATTGATAAAAAGGTCCACGTCCAAAAGTTAGAGAAACTTTGACAAGAAAGTCAAAGTAAAAAAAGGACCATTTTAGGGGGGTTATACACTCTAAATTACAGGGATTTAAAATAAATCCCAAATGATTGTGATTAGGGACCAATCCATTTTTAGATTTAAAATTAAATCTTATAGATTTAAATTCTAATCTATAAGATTTAATTTTAAATCTAAAAATGGATTGGTCCCTAATCACAACCCTTTGGGATTTATTTTAAATCCCTGTAATTTAGAGTGTAGGCCCACTTTGACCAAAAACAGTCCACTTTTTCAAAAAGAAATCCACTTTTTCAAAGTCCCACACCCCCAAAATAAATCCTGCGTATGGCCCTGATGTTCATGTAATAGACACATTTGTTGATTAAAGTTACGGCAAACCCGAAAGTTAGCCTCTGGTTAGCCTACAAATTATCTGGATGTATTTAGCTTCTTATTAATGTCCTTATCTGTTTTTGGGATGTTATTTTTATATGTAAAATATATATGTATTCTTCCAATAACCTAGACTAACATTGAAAAGCAAATTTAATAAATTTCATATAAATTTGGTGAAAATGTGGCAATGTCCCTTTAAGCTGTAGTGTCTCATTTTAAACAATGATTATTATACAATAATGTTATTTGTTCTTAGTTCAAGGTCCAAGGTTGTGGTAGTGCTTGAATTATTTCACTCGTCCTGCTGTTTTTCGAAAAGAAGTTGATTGCATTAAAAATTGACCACAAGAACCTTATATTTGGACATTGCGTAAAATCGCCATCAAAAGCCTCCCAGCATTCATATGTGTCTGAAAAGAAACATCATTGTGTCCAACATAACTATTGTGATTTTGCTGACAACAAAGATAGTCAAATGAAAGGCGACTCGTTCCTGAAGGTTTGTTTGTTTTAAGCCAAGAGCATTATTCCAACAATCAGCCAAACTTAATTTTCCAACCGTTCAATTTCATTTTGTTGTTTATCACTAGATTATTACATAACAGGAGGATGTGCCACTCCTTTGAAATGCATGAAATGACCATCAGTTTTTTTTTGTTTTTCTGCCGTAGAGGGTGAAAAACACCAAAAAAGGCCAAATGTGAAACAGAGGTGCATGATTTTATTTGACTTCATGAGAAACAATATTTGCAGATCCTACGATTTTTTGGGGGGTCATTTCATGTTTTTGGTCACGTCAGTTTTTTTGAGTGCCTGCTACTGATATCCTGGTAACCATACCTAACCTGTCCCAGGGCTGAGTTGACGGCGGCTAAACCATCCATCCCCTTCTTCCAAATAAAGTACAGTATTCATGTATTCACCATCTGTTGCTTGTAGAGTTCAAGACATATATACAATGCCTCGGCTATCTACATGTGCGAAAAACTGGGGTGACAGTTACGATGCTGAATGGACTGCACCTGCCCTCAAACCCCATCATGTTTCTAACAAAATCTGATGAGGAGGGAAGCTGATTACCCTGGTAGACCTAAAAAGATTTACCTACAAGGGCATCGGCTCTGGAGAGCTAATGGCAGCTATCCAGCACATTGACATCAGGAAGGGCATCCAGTCAATTAAGCTATCTTTTGCTCCAATAAATCCTCACACAGCAGTATTGCTGTGAATGTGAGGTGAATCCGGCCACCCCCGTTAGCAAGGACAAAACCAGATTTAAAACTTTGGGTTGGTTTACTTACTATTAAAAAACATTATCTCAATCTAAATAGCACTTTACTTTTTATTCCAGAGTTAAAATACTATTGCTTTACGAACAAGTTCATATGAAATTCGCTGTGAGCTTGTTGTGCCCCTGGTAACTTTCCACAGACAGGCAATTTTTCCCAAAGCAGATTCTGTCACTGTCATTATCGGCATCATTGTCATTGTCATCACAAATAAGTTGATGTATAGTAGGGTTATAAATGAGAATCCTATTCTCAAAGTTTGGGGAATGAGGTGTGAAGATGTTCTTCTAGTTTAAATGTGGGGAATATTGTAAAGTAAGGGAGTAAAATTTGTACTGGGGTAAATTTAAAGTCAAGTCAAATAGTGTTTAAATGTACTCCAGTGTATTTGCCTCATTATAAGGTTTTAAAAAAGTATAGTGTGTCTAGGCTCTGACCTTAAAGGGGCATTTCGTGATCCACAACCTCGTCCCCCCAACTTACCTAAAAAAGTTGAGATTATTATATCATCTGAACCATTGGCTTTAGTAATCCATGTGTACCTAATATTACGTGCAAACTCGATCGCATCTGCAAGAAATTTGCAATTTTGTATTTTAAACGGACAGAAATTACAGCACAGTGGCCTATGGGACCGTGGGAAAGAAACAATTGCTCATAACACAAACCCGCAAGATTGGGATCAACTCAAATTTTGTGAATAAGCTTTTCTCAAGGATATCTAGTGAACAATGAATAAAACTGAAGGTGCTGGAATCACGAAATGCACATTTAAGTTAAATGGCTACAGCCCTGATAAGGTTCAGTGTCATCCTGGGGCAAAAAGTATCCAATGCTCAGATTTTATTGAAACTGGTGTCAAATTATTGGTCTTTAATTCTTTAGGTAGCAGCTCAGCTTTGAGGTCAGGTTTTGGTGACCCTCTAAGGTCCTGACGACCCTTTTTCATTTTGCCCACTAATTATGCAAACCAAATGCCAAACATTGTAAAGCAAGACAAACAAATGATACCATTTTCGACGTAATTGGAGCACTGGGTAGTTTTACTCCAGGATGACCTTGAACCTAGTCAGGGCTGTACCGGTGTTTAAAAAAAAAAGGGTCTTAACAAACTATACCTTTTTAATTATCCTTATGTAGGAGACAATGTATGGTGTGCAGTTAAACACAATTTACTTGATTTCAAACTTTTCCCAAAGATTGGAACAAAGAAAATGCTGATTACATCCATTCAGCAACTTATGAACAAAACCATCTTCAAACTTTCTCCCCAAACTTCAAGAATAAGATTCTCATTTATAACCCTACCAGTACTGTCCAGATCCCCTGTTCCAATTATTTTACTGACTCTTGTACCAAATGACCTAAGTAGGTACACTACATCTGGGGTGAGATACAGATGTGTAGGTCAAATGTCAAAGGTCATATCTGCCCCAAGTTGCTGTTCTGCGGCGCCGATCCCTGTTCCAATTTTGATGACTCTTGCAGCCCCAAATAGCTCAAACACTTCGTAGAGCCCGAGCGAAGCCCTCCCAATATGGAGTGTCCATTAGAGTAACCTCGAACTAGCACCAAAAGACCTTAGTAGGTAACCACTCGATCTAGGGTGAGATAAGGTTTGTAGGTCCAGGCATATCTGCCACTCTTAATCCCCTCCAATGCTATGTAAAATTGCTCTTAATCTCCTTACTTTTTACAATCAACTTCATGTTTTGCATAATTACACTTAATTGACCAATTAATTTCATTCATGACTTTCTATGACCTATATTTGTAAAAGAAAAAGTTCAAACTTTTTCGGACGCTTAATGCTTTATTTCACACTTTTGTATACCTGAAATATTCCCAATGCAGATGTCTTCAACCAATGAATGAATGTTCATCAAATATGAATGAATAAGGCACCACATCCTTTTTTAATTTACAGAGAATTTCTCATAACATTCCTCAGCCTTATTGGTGTCATTTATTAAGATGGTCTTACTTAAAGAAATTAAGTGATATAGAAACATGCAAATATCATTAACCAAAATAAGACTCCTTGTTAGTGAAATCTACACAGAATGGAATATATGATTACTGGAGAGAGGAGAGATATCATAGGGGGCCTTATTTAAGTACTTTGTTTACCCCTCTGCATCAATGTATAGTTGTACCACCTACGACCAATGGGTTTGGAGTATAGAGAGAAAAAATGACTAAAATGGTAACAAAGATTTTTTTCACAAAAATATGCATAAGGAAAGATTTAATGATTTTCAGCACTAATATTTCAGTGTACATAATTACTGTTTGTCATTAACCATTCATACTCATTGCATGAAACAATTCGTGTTTTTAACCTCTGAGTGACTTAAATGGTCAATCACATAAATTAAATCAATTCAGTCACTAAAGTTCAATTCAAGCACTAAAGTTCACTTGATAGTAAGACCTCAATAATCTTTGAATGAAATAGATGATAAATCATTGTGGATGTCACTTCACAATGGAGATCATACCACTATTAGAAGTACTAAGATACCCTGCTTTAATATCTACCTCCAGGTGGAAAATCCAGCAGTGACGCTTGTATATAGTGATTGGTAAATTCTCTTTCAATGTTAGTGTTGTAGGAACAACATTTTCATCATCACTATTTACTAAATAAATCACTAATTGAAACAATATACCAACTATTTATTCTTCTGATTATCACAATTATTCCAAGTACATTGTTGTAGAACATCAATATTGATCTCGTTAAACCTGATATATGGATACTCCAAATACATTGACACAAAAATATCCAAATTGTCAGGTTTAATAAGATCAAATAAGAATTTAACTACTTATCGCGGGTTAGCGATTTGTTTTTTGTACTACAGTGGTGTGCAAAAGCTATTTTGAGGTTCATGCCGTATGAGTTCTGTAAGGGCGATGATGATGTAACTTGGTGGAAAGGAGGGGGCCGGGTGGGGTGACATGTTGGTGACCTCATGTGACCTTTGGCTGGTCAAAATGTTAACCCTTAATATATTGCATGCCGTATGAGTTCCGTAAGGGGTACAATGATGTAACTTTGTGGAAAGGAGGGAGCAGGTGAGGTGACATGCCGGTGACCTCATGTGACCTTGGTAACCTTATGTGACCTTTGGCCCCATTCACTACACCCGCTTCCCCACCAAAACAGTGCACCACTGGTTTGCACGTAGATGTAGTTCACGCAACAAGCAACGTGTGTGTGTGCCATGGCCAAGAAATTATTACTCAGACTCTAACAAATTGTAATCAAATCTTAAAGCCAATGCTTCAGATGCTCTTACATAATGAATATAAAGCAGTGAAATGGCTCTCCAGTTACTTAATTTACAACAATCTTTGCTAGATATTTCTATGAATATAATGACAGCTTGCATATGAGAGAAGAACAATTTTGATTTTGTTAAGACCTATATTTAAACTTGTACAATACATTGACCAATGATGTTCCAAACCTGATAGTATCATTCACTAGAAAACTGTAATTACATGGTTTTGTATTCTCATTCTTTAGGCATTAGGCATTAAAACACTCAGCTTTTGTTAGTTCAGTCTTACACTCAACTCTGATCTAGATTAGGAATATCGCCCTCTAGAAAAGGAATTTAACTTTTCGGAAGCAGTTTTAAAGTAATCTCACTAGAATTATTAGCAACTGAGCTCTATCAATTCTATTGCTTTTTTTTGTCTTAGCAGATTTCCTTAAGGGTTCCCTTTCAGTCAGACTAATCCATTGCCATTTGAGTTGTAGAGGGATCTGGCATTGCTAAAATCAATCAGCCACTAATTAATGATCATAGATTCACTTTGTTCTTTTATGAAGACAACTATGTGATTTCAAGGTCAAAGTAAGCTAACCATTTTTGTACATTTTTAAATACTTTTGAATCACACCAAACTCCAAAATCATTCCCAGTTACTGTTAGGTCCATCAAGAAGATCACATAGATACAAGGACTAAACCGTGTTGATTAAACCAGAAATTTGATCAATAAGAGGTTTTCAAAACTGTGACCTATAATTAAGTTTATTTCATTTCCAACCCACCAGTCTAGTCTGCAGGGAAATGAGAAGAAAGACATAGTCAGAAAAATCCTTTATGACATTTTAATGAAATAATGATTTTTCTGCCACCTTAACAGACTTAATGTGATTTTTGAAGCATGGATATATTTTTTCTAAACATTTTGAATTATGATGTGTTCAGTCTGATATTTACCATATCCAAATGGCACATTTCATCGAACATGAGATTTTGGTTTCACTAGGATCTTCCTAGTTTTAACTTGGGTTTGCAATTTGTTTTCTTTCTTTTTTGATGGATTTTATTTTCTTTTGACTAAAAATGGTGTCTCACGGGGAGGGTTCTCAGGGGTTTGTTGGGTACCCATGCTCGTTCCAAGGGTTCTGAAGGTGACCCCTAACGGGACCAATTTTCAGTGAAAATATACCCCAAATGGGACCAGTTTTTGGCGAGTTTTCAGTGAAAATATACCCCTAACGGGACCAATTTGCAGTGAAATTATACCCCTTATGGGACCTGTTCTAAATACATGAATAAAAGACATACCTTTAAAATATCTAATATACAAGAAAAATGACACTTGTGCTACTGCAAGAAAAATTAAAACACTCAGGGTTATTTTGCTGATATGTAATTAGGTTAATTTTTCCTATTTGTATCATTGAACCAGTCACAATCACAACTGATTTGATACCCCTAGCGGGACTAGAACTTGATTATTGTGAATTTGATACCCCTAGCGGTAGTCCCGCATTTGCAGCTAGTCCCTCTTTTTTTGGAACGAGCATGGGTACCTGACCAAACCCCCTCTCCAATCTCTCATCCTGTTGCTATATGTTCGCTGTCCTTGCCATTTATCGCACTTCATGCTGGCGTTTGTTTGATTCTGTCCGAGAATTAATTCCAGCCACTATAGAATACATTTCACGTTGATATTGTGTATTGAATGAGACTTGTCATTTATGAAGGAAGTGTAAGTTGCACAATATGGATGTGCAATAGAAGTCTTTCAGAATGACTTGACTTCTGCCTTGGCCTTATCACAAATCACTCATCTAACTTATCACTTAATCAATATGTAAGTTATACTGGAATGGAGTAGAAAAAAGTTGTCACATTCTTTCTTACTAATTTTGTTACAATTCATTTTATTTCTGGAAATATTAAGTGCCACAGTGACCGTCTGACTTGACACTGCCAGTGGGATACAGCCAAGTGTTATTGTGTAGAACAATAGTGTAAACCTTCCTTAGAGCAACTTTCCATATTCATTGGTTTGGATGTCGCTGCAAGCAGTGAAGGATATTTGGGATTAACGAACACTTTGTGCTAAGCAGAAACTCTGTAGGGAAATCAGTGGCTTGGATGACCTGTCTGAGAATTTTTGCACCGGGGGAACTGTTTCAAAAATAACTGATCAAAGGCCAGGCTAGTTTGTACGCATTTCATTGCATTTTTTATACTGATTTCAAAGAATGCCATGAAAGTGATTTTTAAGAAAGAATTTCATTCTCATTTTTTATCATGTATTTCACTGTCACCTTTTGAGATTTTATAGAACCACTGCAAATGAAGCAGCTGTCTCGGAAGTCACTGAATGAAGGCAAGGACGGTTGGTCCTCGCTTGTTTTTTTTTAAATAATGATTTAAAACATGTCATGAATTAGGCATTTTTATTAATTTGGTGATATTTTACAATTTTGTGCACATGAGGGAGCTAACTCAAAAGAGCCAAATCAAAGGCTGAAAAGTCTCAGATCCAGAGGGTGCCAGATTGGTCAATAAGAGGGTGAACAGAGGAAGATATGACTAAAAATGGACTGGTTTTGCATGATTTGGATCAATTTTGTTCCCCTTCTGGATCCACCATTGCATTTGAATGCACATATTACTACCTATGAGGTGGTGTTCACATACTTGAGTCTGTGCACATTTGAGGCTTGACTTGCAATGAACTTAGCATCCCTGTCTGTGACAGCTGTGCCAAGTTCACTGCACAAGAGGACCATGCACCCATGGTTTATCAATAGCAATTCCTTATGTTGCAGCTTTTAAGGAAAAAAAAAAAAAAAAAAAAGAACTTGGGAAAAACGAGGTGTGTTTTGGGACCATTTTCGAACCTCTATTCGCTCAATTTTATCGACTTTCTTGCCTATTCTCGATAAATATAGCTTATGAAAATCATGATTTTGACCCACTTATCGGTGCAATTTTTCAAAAATAACTTCACTACGTGATAGAGGAAATATCCCTCTAACACAATCTGGAAAAAAGTTAATTTCCATATTTCCACCCCTGTGTACCTATTTTGGCCCATATCTCAGAAACTTGTTTAGCGAGTTCCGACTCATTTTGCTTGATCGCATCACAATTAGGCATTTTTATTAATTTGGTGATATTTTACAATTTTGTGCACATGAGGGAGTTAACTCAAAAGAGGGTGCCAGATTGGTCAATAAGAGGGTGAACAGAGATAGATATGACTAAAAATGGACTGGTTTTGCATGATTTGGATCAATTTTGTTCCCCTTCTGGATCCACCATTGCATTTGAATGCACATATTACTACCTATGAGGTGGTGTTCACATACTTGAGTCTGTGCACATTTGAGGCTTGACTTGCAATGAACTTAGCATCCCTGTCTGTGACAGCTGTGCCAAGTTCACTGCACAAGAGGACCATGCACCCATGGTTTATCAATAGCAATTCCTTATGTTGCAGCTTTTAAGGAGTCCATTTATGGAATTTGTAGTATGCTATGAAGAATGAAAGACATTTTTAGAAGAGTTCATTATTGCTTTTTGCCTGATTTTGTATTGATTCATCTGTTTGCTTTGAAGTCTGACTAAGACTGTTTTAAAACACTGTAGTACGTGATAGGCTAAGGGCATCGTATTATTAGTAAATGTATCTGCAGGAGAAATAAATAATCCCAATTCAATATGTATCTTGTTTTGGCTAAATTGGGGTTAAGTTTTGTGGTCAACTAAGTGGGAGAGACGTGATTGTGAGCGTGATGTTTGAAAGTCGTATTTAATAGCATAATTTGAAGTGATATGTATTCTTAAATCCCAATGAGAGGTCTAATGCAAGGATGTTTTATTGTGAGCTTTAAGTTGGCCGAAGGCAGAAGCTCTTCAAGGATGCAGTTTTAAAATGCTATCTTCAAAGGCTTGAAGTTTTCACAGTGTACACATTTTACATTAAAGTTTGCAACATATATTGCATTTCTGCATAAAAGTAATTTATTTCAATCTTTTGATTTTTTTGGCATAATTGTATTATACCCTTCGCATCTACTTTGTACCATATTCTTTATTCTGTTAATGGAATAAAGTACATGATATAGCATAGGTATGAAGGGTATAATGTTATTTATTTTTAATTGTTACATAAGATTAAATAACAAATGAATGCCATTCTTTAATACATATGAATTATTATTAGTGTTTTCCAGGAACTGACCAGCTCATGCAAGCATTAAAAAGTGTGCTTTTGCTGAATTCGAACCGACTAGCACAGTACACCCTGCTCGTTAGCTCAAGTGGTTACAGTCAATCCAGTATATTTTTATCCTGAGCTGGCCAGCTCCAGGTAAAGATTAATAATAATTCATCCTTGCTAAGTAGTTACAATTTCTTCAATAATAGGTTCTCTGGGTCCTATAATTGGTGATGACTTTGGTTTTGCACACTTTAGTTTATTGTTTGCCTCAAGTTATGCCAAACCTACAATCTTGTTCAGAATTGTTGGAACACTTTGTGTAGATTTGGTTCCCGCCCCCTCATTTCAATGTTGCATGAGCACGGCACACTTAAGCAATCTCGCTTGAATATTATTTTCAACACTGACTTTGGAAGGGACGGGGAGGGGGAAAGAAAGTTATAGTTACAAAGCGTTTCAAGCCTATATCTCTTGCTTAGCTGCTAATATTAACAAGTGTCCCAAGGACTAATGAACAGGATTGTACAATGGGTGGAATGAGTAACACATGGAGTCTGGCTCATTCTGCCCAAAGTTAAGAGTGTAAGAAGGTTGTAAGTGCAATAACTGCCATGTGAAACTTTTAGCAGTTTACAAGAATCTAACTTGACTCTCGTGGATTTGTTTGGAGAGTCTTTGTGAGAGTGGACTCTTGCCAAAATTCTAGCCCTAGTCAGTGGCTCTTGAAATGGTTCTTCAGGTGACATAGTCACTGACCAAAAACTTGGCATAATATCATGAGTGATGGGAATTTCTGACAAATGGCAGCTATTGCACTTATGATCTTCTTGTACTCAAATGACAATATGCCTTTATGTCACTTGCCTGCATTGGTTGGCAGAGAAGTTGTGATGTGGGGAAGAAGAGACTTTGATATTTAACTATGCAAGAAATTTGCTGCATTTTGCTGCAATACAGAAGCTGCCAAAATAAGAATTTTAGAACAAACAAAAACATTTACACAAAACTAAAACAAATGCAGCACACAAAGAACAGAATGTATTAGCTATTCATATATTTGACGTTTGCATAGTGTGCTCCTGCATCAGAACCAGAATAAAATTAGTTTAAGAATGCTGCTTTTGTAAGTTGACAATTCAGTATTCATCCATCATTGAACCTACCCAGTGGTAGGTTTACCAAGGGTTATTCACTAAAATTCATGTAAGTGTTAATGCTGCAGCTTCTTATGTTGAGATGGTGTTACACATTACTACTCTGAGAAAAAGAATATCCTTAACCCTCCTGAGGTCTACCACCTTTCTCACACAGTATCTCCAATCAAAATAGATCTATATTTTTATTCATCTTTAAGCTTTTCTTACCGTGTCTCAGATTGGCTAATTGCTTCATATGACCCTATAAATAACCAATCAAATCGGCTTTCTCCAACCCACCCCATCCCCAACCCAACCCAACCCAACCTCTGCAACTGACTAGTCACTCAAAATAGAATTTAAAAATCTTCATTTGTGTTTTTTTTTTCAAATTTGTTCTCAATTATGTAGTTTCAAGAACATATTTAGAATCAGCTTGAAAAATACATTCAACTGAGTCCAAATAAGTCTATAGCGTGTTCACTATAAGATGAAACATGACCATTGATAAAGTACATTGCACTAATTCTAGATAGGACCAAATAGGGTAAATATACTAGCACAATTTGGACCATCTCCTCTGACAAAATGTGTAGAATATAAGTGGCAAAAAATGGGGTCATGTTCCACTTTACACTGAACAGGGTATAGTCTTAGGTCAGTTTTTTTTTTTTTGAAGCCATCTAAAATGATACTGACTTGTGTGTTATTACGTATTCAGTATTTACCGGGGCTGAAAGTGTTAAAAGACCACTCCATCATGGGGCTGAAAGTCCACTGCATCATTTTGAAAGGAGCGTGATCACTTTTTTCCAGTTTTTGTGTTGCACGCTGCATTGGGATTTACACTTTGCACGGTTTGGCATTTGCAGGTAGAGCCTCAAGCTGCCATTGGAATAAATGAGTGTTTTATATAACAATGCATTCAACTCTTACAAGGTTATTGGTTTTGTTTAGAAAAAAATCTACTTGGATCAAACTCTTGTGTAAATGCTTCAATTCACATTGTGCCATTTCGAGGCTCAAATGACATAAATCGTGCAGGGCGAATTGTACTTCCAGAGTGAGGTGTCCAATGTCCAGTGTTTATGTAACCAACATTTCAACAATTTACAAGGATTTTTATGTGGTCACAATGTAGCTAGTTTTGCCAAAAGAAAAAAAATAACTTATCTCTTTAAGGCTGCACAGAATGGGTGAGCAGAAAGCAATGCTTATTTGGGGAAGGAAAGGAGGAAGGATATGCGAAAGGAAAAGAGAAAATACAGGAGAAAATTGAAATGCATTATTGCTTTATGTCCTGATCCTACATTAGTTTAATACAGTCCTATAATGCAGTCCTATTCTAGTTCTACATCAGTTCAGCATTTGATTTAGTGAAGTGCAGTAACATATACCCATAGATAGGGAATAACCGATATGATCGGTATTTCTGAAATCGGGCCGATTATGACCTTATCGCTATCTGATTGGTATCGCCAAAATTCTCAATTTTTACTGATTTTCTATACCGATTAAATCAATATCAAAGAGGTCCAAACTTGAATTAAAATTTTTCCAGACTGATGGCCAAACGGTGAAAATAAATCGAAACTGAAACAATCAACTTATTATTTTATGTACACAAGAGTGTGTATGTTGTTCCTAACTTACTATTTCACCGTTTTAGTGGTTTACATAAATCGATCTGCTACTTTCTGGCAGCTTCTGGCTGTCAAAAACGGTGATGATAACGCCCAAAAAAAAATACACAAAAAATCGGAATAGGAATGAACCGATTTTGAAATTTTAAAAACTGTAATCGGTATAACATATATTAGGGTGATCGGTTAGCCATTACCCATAGATATATATATTTACTGTTTATGTCTGTGTTTTTCTTTTGTTTTTAGCTTGTTTGTTTGTGTGTTTTTCTTTGTTTTTTTTTTGTTCAAATTTTGGAGATAACTATGGTCACTTTCTGGGTTGAAACACAATTCATCCAAGGAAGTCAAACAACTGTTCTGTTTAATTCTTTCCTCATCACATACAATATACCGAGCTATTGCTTTGCTGGTGTGTTGATCTGTCTGTCGGTATGTGTGTCTGTCTGTAAACAATTTTGAAATGCTTCGTCTTGAATATGGCTGGCTCAATTTTTTTTCTAATTTGAACAGAATGAGTGCTGGGTAGGGAGGTCAAAATGTTGTTCACAAGTCATTGTTCAAATACGGTTCAATTTTTTTATCTACTATATTTTGATGCCAGTTGGGCCGAGGAATCTTGGTGTGTGATGTGATCAAGCTAAATGGGGTGGATGACACTGAAGGTGATTTTGAGATAATGCCAAAATAGCAGTGGTCAGTTTTCTGTTTTTCTTAGTCCAACCTACAGCTGAAATTCCTATAAACTTGGGAATCAGTTGTCTTATTTTGGTGAGATTTTCATCAAAATGTATAATGTTTGAAGTGAAAGGAATGTTTAGAAAAGGCTATGTGATTGTTCCAGACAGCAGACTCATTGCGCTATTCCATTTATATTCCAAAGAGACTTTTAGCTAAATATTCCACAGAGGAGTATGCGTATTTCAAATAAAATCATCCAAGTCATTTTAAATCAATTTTCCTCATGGAAGATTGAACAATGGTGGGGGGGGATTTTGGAGTTACCCAAAGGACTATTCTATTTGAAATTCATACTCCCCTGTGGAAGAGCTTGCCTAACTCTTCCCCAGACAATCATGCATGGCCAAGAACTCTAATATCAAATGTTGCATTAAATTCAAGTGACAACCCAGAAAAAGTACTCTCTACAGAACAGGCAGGTGATCAAATCAAGTCTAAAAAATAATAGGTAAGGTGAAAATTAGATCATGCTCCTTTAAACAATACCTTTCAATGGAGTAAACTTCTACTAGGTAACTTAGTGATTGCTAAGTGTAAAGAATGGTGGCAGCAAGAGAAAATCCCAGATGGAAGACATGGAAAAGCATTCAAATAATTAACATTTAACAAAGCTAAATCCAGTAGAAAATCTCCTACCTACCCATGTTTCTCTTTCTGTTCTCCTATTCCATTTCCTGTGCCTACAGGGAACGACTAATCTGCTGAATTGGTCTGTAGCAATTCCAGGGAGTAATTCGCAAGTTTTGGAACACGGTGAGAATTTGGCAGTGTTTCATTTAATTCAGGTGCTCTTTGATGTTTTCTTTCACGTCTGCATTGTCTCTACTTGGGCCTAGACAAAATTATTTGTTTGCCGTAATGCAACCAACCTTAAATTTGGAAGTTTTTGGTTGTTTGTAGTGTAAAAAAATAGGAGAAATTTCACCCTAAATCACATAATTTGTGTGCATTTGGAATCACATGAAAATTTTTTGTGAAATTTAATCATCTCCAGTCCTTTTAATACACTGATCAACCTTTTTTATGCATAATTATGATGCATTATTACTGATTTCTTAATGCCTTATTTATATTTGTCTCAAATGGAACATTCCAAATGTATTTCAGCACTTATGTTATGTTTACCAACAGCAAAGTAAAATCCATTCGTTTACATTTAGATAGTTTAGTCATTCGATTTCATATATTTAGTCTGGTCTAGTTAATTCAAGTTTACTCAGCCCACTTATTGCACTATTTATAATGTTTATTGTCCAGTTCAGATATCTCCAATCCATGTTAACACTAAGCTCTTCAAGTCTCCATAGACTACCTTATGTCATCTTTGCTGAAACCTATTACGTGGGCATTCTATTTAAATAGGCCAGGATCTTCAAAACATAAAATATCACAATAAGCACATTCTTGCACTTGGGAAGATTTCCAAACAATAGCTTGACATTGTGCACTACATCAAGACAGAATGTGTGTGTACATTGTGTGTGTGGGTTTTAAACATTTTTATTTTAGTGCTTTTCGGGAGTAACCAAAGATATCGACCCATGAGGAGGGATTGCAAAATTATCGTTAAAATTTTGCAATCAAATCAAATTAAAAGAACATGTAGTTCCTACAAAATAATCTTACAGTACAGTACAAGTTGGAAGGACAAATTCAGAGTAACTCTGGAGAACCAACATGAGGTGTACTCATCTTTATCCATTTTAGGCAGCTTTGTACCGATTAGTTGTACAGACACTATGAGTTACAATATGCTCATCCACAAGAACAAAGTTCAGGTTATGGTACTTGTGCATACATTGATATGACCACCTGGACCCTTGTGATCTGGGTATTGTTCATTACACTCATCCCCCAAACCAGGGGGTGTATTTCTAAATATATTGGTTAATGAAAGCTACCTGAACTGTGCCAAGGGAATGAGATGTACTACAATTTGGACAAAAGTGTTGCACACTTTTCTTACCGTACAGTTACAAAAAAATCGTCCCTCTCCCCCCGGAACAAAGTTGTGTGAAATCTGAATGAAATTTGTGTTACAGTGCCGCCTAACAGTCATAAACATTGATCGGTGGGGAAGGGAGAGGTTTTAGGTTTAGCTTGATACCAAAAAAAGGTTTCCAAATTTCGTACCTTCAAAAAATGGCCGAATTATGTGAATGTAAACGCAGCTGATTTCCACAAGGTGTGCCAACTACTTGTGACAAAGAGAGTGTGCGCGAAATCGAAAAAAAATGGTATATTATACAAGTCGTTTTTGGCCATGAAAAGAAAAACGGATAAAAGATATCAACACCAAATTTGGCACCAAATACACACAAAGAAAACTTCTTTGAATCCGATTTAAAAAATGAGACTATCTTGTTAGGCTTAGGACAGGTCACAAAAATCAATTTAATGCATTTTGGGCCTATATGAACCGAATGAGCACTGAAATGCATTAACGTTATAACATAAATCAAAAAGCTAAACTTTGGCATGATCTTCGTGCAATATCTAATAGTAAAAATAAAGCCACAACACAAACCAAAAACAAAAAAAACATGAATTGAGTAGGGCTCTCGAACTCAGCGACACCAACATTTTCATTAGATTTGAGTCAAGTCCGAAATCATACCGCTAGGCCACTGAGGTTAACTGTTATGGGTTACGTAATTCTTAACATTATGATTAAATAATTTTGGTCGAAAGCAGTAAAGTAATCTTTATTTCGTTTGTTTAGGTGTTATAAAACTTTATAATTGAGTAGATTACACGATATCCATACTATTGTGCAATTTTCACAGTGAAATAGTTGTTCTAAATGGGAAAAGCACGATATGCCAATATATAAAAATAAGGGTAGGTAGTACTCCTATTCTTTTATTGTTGGCATATTGAGAAGCTGTATTGATTACCACAATGAATACCGTGGATTATCGCTTTTCGTCTCATTGATGACGCTAAAATGTGTCTTTACATTGCAAATTTCCGTTTAAATAGGGTTAGGCATTGTGAAAAAAAGAGTATCGACTAGCGTAACCGTTGTGCATTTGAATAAGATCTCATCACCCCCTCCTCCTCCTCCACTCCTCCTCCTCCTCCTCCCCTTTTCTCACTCTTCCTCGTCTCCTTTTTCCTCCTGTAGTCACGGTATGCTCCCAGCTCTACC
>JAMKCH010008042.1:0-30515 GCA_023653785.1 Ophioderma brevispina
CTCAAACTCGTTCACATCCATGACTGCAAGAAGGTCACTGACAGAGAGCAATGTTCATGTAACAATGTATATGACAAGCCTCAACTCTTTTTCTGCCTTGATTGATTTGTCAGTTAAATTTAGAATGTTTACCTTTGCAATTTTAGAAATTAAACAGTTTTGTCATTTGTTTTACAGTGCCATCAAAGAATACTGCTAAGGCATTGATGTAGTCACTTTAACTTCAGCCTTCGACTCTTTCAATCTTTTAAAGGCTTTTAAAGGTGCAACAAGAGATTTCACTATCAGGTGTCCCTAAAAATCAAAAGTACTGAATTTTTGCCATGATGTTAAAGCTTTTCTTCAAAAGATCCCAATCTGGAAAGGATAATCTGAGAAATGTTTCTTTTTGGGGTTCAAAAATGTGATATTTCTAATTTTAGTATAGGAGCCCAAATATGAAATTCAGCTTATGTTTTCGAGAAAAATATAAGCAAATTAAAATCACCCTTTTGCTTCTCTTTTAAGACATTTACAGGCAAATACAAGCACTAAGAATCTATTGCTGTCTAATTATATGAAATACTATTATGACACAATATTGGGCGTGTCTCCAAAATCTCTCGGTGCACCTTAAAAGCATTAAAATAGCCAGATACTGGATAATGGTCAGCTGACAGCAATTTTGAAAAGAAAGAATCAGAAAGATACAATGACAAAACTTTTCTTTGTCAAATCCTACTTCTTCTGTTCAATTCTGAGTTCCAGTACGTAATGTCAGTGAAATTTGATTTTACCTATCACTGAATGAATCCAGACATACAATGAATGCCCAAGGTCTTAGAAGTGTGAAGATTACTGAAAAAGAGTTAACAGCACAAGAAAAGAAAGAAAAGGTTAGAGACCCATGTTACTCCTTGATGATCCCATACAAAATCTTTTTGTGATTCACCCCCTCCGTGGGAACATCACCCATATAGACAACTGATGTATCAATGCACTTTTATGCTGTTCTGGAGGACCCCAAAGCCATGGTCTGATTTACAAAACTGAACTACGCATTTACCCACTGGAAGGTTTGTAGGAAACTTCAAAAACGGTGTTCAGGCTGGAAACCCATGTGTATCCCTTGATTTCAAACAGGTAGTTTCCTTTACATCCATGGGCAAGCAGTTACAGGAATATGATATAATTTAGGTATGAAACACATCTGATATCATCTGTCGCAGTTAAGTGGATTACATCAGTCCTTAAATGATTCCGCGATTATTTATTATAAACTGAACTTAACCAGGACATGACACATTTTTCACAGCACAAAGTTGAACCCTGTACATGAGAGCAAAAGGTCCACTTTTTGCTGATTTTTTATAAAAAGGTCCATGCTTATTCACAAATTTGGGGAGATCCGATCTTGAAGTTTTGTGAATGAGCAATTGCTTGTTTCCCACGGTCCCATGACACTGGGCTATAATTTCTGTCCGTTTACTGACAGGAAAATACACAATTGCGCATTTCTTACAGAGCGACCGACTGTGCATGTAGATTAGGTACACGTGAATTACTAAGGATAACGGTTCGATGAATAAAAAAATGTTGAGGTAAGTGGGGGGGCGACGAGGTTGTGGATCACGAAATGCCCTTTAAGAAAAAAGTCACCCCAAGAAAGTCCATTTTGGTGATGAGATTTCAAAAAGTTGAAAGTCAGTGGTGTTAGTCCACTTTTACCAAAAAGGGCCACTTTTTGGAGTCATGCCCCCCAAAAAACGAGTGCATCAATGATGCAGTAATCCATAATTGGGAGTTTAGAGGAATGTAGTTGTGGGGTCATAGGTCATGTAGGGGTCATTACAGGTCAATTCATGATAGCCCATGGGTCTTGGCCGTGGTTATCTTGAGCAGTTTGGTGGCTATACAACTTTTAATCTTGGAAGAATGTTTAGATATTGTGGTCAAGGTCAAGTAGGAGTCATTGGAGGTAAAAAGGGCATATGGGCCATAAGAGGTTATCGACATACCATAAGAGTTCTGGACCTTGGTTGGGTTCTTTAAATTAGTATGTTTTTTTTACTAGGCGATCTCGGATTGGGCGATTCACCCTGTGTTTTGCGATCACATGGCTAGAATGACCTCGGGTTTTGCGGTCCTTTGACCTTTGACTGACCCCTGATGACCTTGCATGACCTTTAAAATTTTTCATCAACAATCGACCCCGCCCACCAAGGTTCGCCTGAATACACCAAAGTTACCCCATTGGACTCCTTTGACTTTTTGAATGACCCTGATACTTTGCATCCACAAACCAATACAGACTCAGTCTTTCGTAAGGTCAAGGGCACCCACCCACCAAGTTGAAGGAGGTGCAATCCGGTATCCGAGACCATATGCAGGTCACGACAGACAGACACAGTGACAGAGAGACCACCGGTATAAATAATAATGTGCCAAAGGTTTGAACGTGGGCCAAAGGTTCAGTTAGGTCATTAGAGGTCAAATGTATACCTATAGGAGTCCGA
This sequence comes from Ophioderma brevispina, assembly GCA_023653785.1. Taxonomy (NCBI): domain Eukaryota; kingdom Metazoa; phylum Echinodermata; class Ophiuroidea; order Amphilepidida; family Ophiodermatidae; genus Ophioderma; species Ophioderma brevispina. The sequence continues at coordinate 2,496 of JAMKCH010008042.1, forward strand.
CAAGTTCTTTGACCATGTTTGGTGTCACTGTAACTTATTTGCAGAATGATACTCGTGTGGAGCCCTGCGCTGCGCGTAGGTCTTCGCTAGCTGAGTATACTTGTTAGCGAGTATACTGGAATGTTTTCAGAACAGACCACCCAAGGTTTACTATTTTCGGACCTAATTAGCACCCTGGGGGCTTCATATCCATACGTCAAAGCAGGGTATGAAAACACAGCCAAGTTACCAATAGTGACCCCTACATGACTTCGGACCCCAAAACAAACCCACAAAATGTGACCACAAAAGTGCGCTACGGTAAAAAAAACCTCTACCACCATATAAAAACTCATATCCATACATCAAAGCACGGCCAAGTTACCCGATAAGACCCCTGGATGACTTTGACCCCAAAAGGACACCTAGAAAACATGACACAAAAACTGTACGACGAACACTTACCACATACAAAAATCATATCCATACGTCAAAGCACAGCCAAGTTACTCGATACGAACCCTGGAGACATTTGACCCAAAAATGACCCCTCGCAAAACATGACCACAAAACTCGTTCAGCGAAACTCTACCACCTCCAAAACTATTATCCATATGTCAAAGCACAGCCCATGTACCCGCTAACGACCCCTGAGATGGACCTTTGACCCCAAAATGACCCCTCGAAACATGACCACAAAACTTGTATGGCAAAACTCTTCCAACATACCAAAACTCATACCATACGTCAAGCATGGTTAAGTTACCCGAAAACGACCCCGGATGACCTTTGCAAGCTGCAAACAATTGAGATATTGGAAATCGGGGAGATTTGATCTTGATCGGAGATTTGTTAGAATCAGTGGAGATTTTTGAAAAAAATGCAAGCATTTCAGTGATACCTCTTCAAGAGGGATACAGCCAATGGATATTGTCTTAAAGATCAATTGAAAGCTCCACATTTAAGGAAACTGTCAGTAGGAACTTAGTCCATTTGGATGTTTTTTAAAGAATGACATGAAAGGTTGAAGTAAAAGTCAACTTTAAAGGTTAGTAACGAAAACGAAGCCACTACATAGTTATGAACTGCATCATGAGATAGAGCTCTTTAAAATAAAGCTGCACCGAAAAAAATTGACAGAGCTCCGCCGTCTGACAGCCTCCCATTTAAGGAATGTCAGTAGGAACTAAAGTACATTCATGGAGATTTAAAAAAAAAAAATATTGAAATGAAAAAGTCCAAGTAAAAGTCAACTTTAAAGCTCCTAACTTGAAAATGAAGCCATCTACAAACATATGAACTGCACCAGAGATAGAGCTCTTAAAAATAAGCTTTCCCGAAAAAAATGACAGGGCCTTCCGCAGTCTGACAGGACCCTTTAGGGACTGTCAGTGGGAGCAAAGTCCACAACCAGGCACTAACATAATTATAACCTACACTTTGCAACTATAGTAATGATGGAGCCAATATCCCAAAAGGCAACACAGCAAATCACAACCGGTTCATTATCTTGTAGGCCTATCCTTTGCACACTGGAGTGAATGTGTTAACATTTAAAGACACAGCATATCCCATAGCAATTAAAGGGTAAATAAAAAATATGGCTGATGATGCGTCCATCCGAAAGTCGGGAGAAAAACCTATGTCAGAACCAAAAGACTATATTATCTTTTCGCCTAAGAATGTGTTACTTATTTCTTACTTGTTATACGTTTTATTTATCTCAACCCACATCATTTTTCCATGACCCTGCAATGACCTTGACCCCAAAATGACCCCTCAAAAATGTGACCATAAAACTCGTACGGCTAAACTCTACCACCACACAAAATTCATATCCGTATGTAAAGGACGGTGAAACACATAGCCGGACAAACCCACGCCCACAAGTTGCTTTTTTTTAGTAATATCGATTTTGACCAAAATGGGCGTCAAAGTCACACCCCCCCCGTAGGGCCATTAGAAGGTCAAAAAGGCCACAGGGTCATCATAGGTCATCCTGCGCATACCAGTAAGAGTCCTGCGACCAGTGGTTCCTTTAGTTTGTCAATAGCATTTTTAGTTTCAGAAGTGGTTATTATGTAGGATTGGACAAAAGGGGTCAAAGCCATATAGGGGGTCATTAGAGGCCACTCTAATTTACTCAATATGAGACTGGGGTCAGGGGTTCTTTTGGACTACGTGTGAAGGTTACTCGGGCAAATTTGTTTTTTTTTCCAAAAACCCCCCCCCCCCCCCCCCCCCCCACTAAACAGTTACATTCACACTACAGGTTACCACGGCATTGCCTTACAATGATCTGTAAGGAAAAACAAGCTGTGATAACAATCGTATAGGCATCTCTTTTACAGCTATACATTGACGCTTGGTTGCACACGTAATAAGTATATCAGAGGGGTCATGACGTACTGATAGCAGAGCAAATTGTCGGGTTTACGGTTTTTTGTTTAATTCTCATTAATTTTCGTATGTTTTCAGGCCACTTTGAGGGAATACCCCTATCAAAATTAGAGGATTATTATTGACAAATCCCGCTGACTCGTGTTGAACAATTTTTAGGATATTCCTAGTCAAAATGTAATTAATTTCTGGACAGATGTGTTCCAAAGATTCCACTTAGTATGATATGCTTACCGCACTGATTTCAACATTTTCCGCTTTTCAACAAAGCGGAATATAAAAGGTAAAAGCGATGTTAGGCCAATCATGTAGTGAGCACCGTCGACACAAATATCTAAAACCCGTCAAAAGTAAGTAAGGCAAGCGTGTTTGTAGTCCAACTCGCAATAGAATATAGTATCCCCGGGTTATTAAAAATATTACGAAGTATGCCCAACGCTGTCGCAAGTGATAACCCTCTTTGGTTATTCATATTTATAAGATCGAATATTTATATCTAGAAAACATAATATATTAAAGTGCCTTCAACTTTCAAGGACCGCTTATAAATTCCAGAACTGGTTTAAACAGTTTCAAGGTGCCTAAAACGGTCAACGAAGTGTTACATATTGAGGAACAGCCCGCTGGGCATTGGTATAACATTGTATCGAAAACAGAAACAAGAATTATAATGACAACCAGAGAGGTTTTCTCAGCATACACAAAAAGGTTTCTCCAAAGGACCTCAAAAATATAACCAATATACATAAACTAAAAATTCTAACTTTGCCGTCGAAACCAACAAGCAACAACCAAAAACCCAAAATTTTCACCCATCCTATACATAAACACTAGCCATAGTCGGTATAAATGCCATAATGGGAAAAATGGCTTGCTTCTGCACAGGACGATACCACGATACCAAATTGCTAAGGTACGGACTTATATTTTTGAAGTTTTGCTTCACTAAAGTAGGCAAATATTACTTCTGCTGAAAATTCTTTGAGACTGGGTTGCCCAAAATACCCCGAGTTTTAAAACATACTCAAGTCTGATCTCAAGTAAAACAACTTCTTTTGTGTCATCTCTAGTCGGTAGACCTTAATCCAGGGAAATTTTGTGTACACTAAATCTACTCAGTCAAATGAACTCGCTCTCGTGTTTGACCTCAGTCCGGGTAAGCCCTTGGTAGATATTGGTAACACAATCCACCATTCATTATGCCTGAAGACCCCCCCCCCCCCCCAAAAAAGAAACCCCCACTGAACCGGTTAATTGTGCACACATTTCAGTAAGAAGACGACAAAGCACGGCATCAAATGATGTCCAAAACTTGACAAAAAAGATATAACGTTACCCAAACTGACTGCCTTCACTAAAATCCAAAAAATAAAACCTACGGCGAAAGGCCCACTAGCGCCAGAACAAAATTTTTTTTTTTTGCCAAATTTTGGGCGAAAATGGACATAAAACGGTCGACTAGTTTCGCAAATAAGAGCCGGACATATTAAAAACACGCCGCTCTCGATGCAATAATCCATCAATTCAGATGAATTGATGGATTTTAAAAACCATGCATATGGCCCTGCACATAATAGTCAGCACATTGAAGTCATAGAAGGATGCTTCTCTCATGGTCAACGTCACAAATCATATGGTGCAAGTTCCAGCAAGCAAGAAGATAAAGTCTCCAAACACTTGTAACCTATCTAGCACAAGAAACTTGTTTCTCAAGGGAAGCCATAAGATATCTCATGTCACTCACCTATGCCACTGGTGCCCTTTTGCCTCATTTTATGACAAGATGCAATCATGTGTGAAGTATTACTGACCAAATTTTGAATTCAATATGAGTGACTAGTAATTTGGAATGACAGTTGGTATCCTAGATACTCACTGGTTGATCTGTCTTCTACAGGTGTAACCTTATTTGTCATAAGACTCTGATGGTAGTTGCATGTGACATCATGTCTGGAATTGAATGCCTTCACTATGGGATGGGACGTGACCACAGCCTGGGGCAAAGTTAATTGAAAGCAGATGGGGGGGGGGGGAGGGGTTTACTGAAATGGATTATACAAAAGGCTGCTTTAATCTGGAAACTCAAGTTCAGCAAATACTTTGTGATTAGTATAGCAAGCAAATGTAAATAGGTGATTAATTTTTTTCAAGCTAAGATTTTTAAATTTGTAATTCCTCCTTGTCCCAAGCAGTTCTGACCATGTTCATGTCATATAGTGTGATAAATCAGAGACAGTTATTGGAAGATTGAAAATCGTGCTGGTCCACTATGATGGAAGAAAAAATAGGGGGGGTTATACATTGGAGGTAGTAGGGTATGTGTCGCCATAAAAACCCTCATTTTCAGGCTCTTTTTCAGTTCCAATGGACCCCCATTTTGGACCACTTCAGTTACAGAGACCCATACTTTTCATGTTCCAAGTCATATTCTACCAAATTTTCTTCAAAACACCTCAAAAAGGAGCTGGAAATTGAGGGGAAAATCACAGCTTATTTTCTGAAATTTTGGAAACCTAGTTGGGGACCCAATTTTGGGGGCCCTCAAAGCAGTTTCCTGACGCCTCTATTTTTGAAATCCAGGCGGCACAATACCTACCCCCCAAAAAAAGTTGAGAACCCCCTGGGAAAAAATCTCTGGTGCTGCAGAATAATGACAGACATGGCCACATTTAAAGCAGTGCGTTAGAATGTAGCAACCTATCTTTTACTAGTCCTGTCGTTAGGATGGTTTCAGTAGTAGCATCAGCTTCAGGGATAGCTTTTTTCTCTTTTATGTGGTTATTTAGTTGGCTATAACAATTGAGGTAACAGAACAGACTAGGTTATACAATTTGAGCTGCCATTAGAACCTATTAATCTATTACACTATTGGGATTACAGACGTGTCCGGTCAGGGTTTGTTTTTTTTTTGGTTTGGAAAGAAGCCTGAATGATATGAGGTAAAAATCAGTCAGACAGATAATAGTTGAGATTAAAGATTATAGACACAATAAATGGAAGATTAAAAAAGGCAAGACTTCAAGGTGAATGTACAGAATTAGGCTAAAGGTTAAGAGGAACGTGTATCCTAAAATAGCAGTTGGAGCTCAGGCTCTAAATATTCATGCTCAAAATGCTACAATAGTATTCCCACACCCATAGAACAACTAACAACATGCATCATCCCAGATATAACTGCAAATTCTAACAAATGCAGGCAGTGTGCACAATAAACATAGAACATGCTATTTTAGGGATTAGGCATAAAAGAAATCTTTTAGGTGCTGTAGGCCAACATAAGTTATTTTAGGCACTGTAGGCAAAACACATATTCTAGCTAAAACAAAGTTGAAGTTTTAATGTAAAAACTCCATGTGTTACCTTATATGGAAAATAAAAATTGGATCTGGATGTTATTAGTTAGTTGTATATGGTAGGCATGCGGTTACATAAAAAGCATTGGACGTCATAGCTAATAAGAGAAATGATATATTAAAAACCCACACATTCCATTTTGACAATTTGAACGTGGGCAACTGCTTGAATTGGTAACACTATTTGGGTGATGGATAGTGTGTGACATTAGTAATGATTGCATACAAACAGGAAAGCTTTGTTGAATTTTCAGATTTGCTTCAAATAGTTCACTATGAAATCAATCAAAATGCGAAAATAAACATTTTTATTAAAAGTGTTCTATTCACAGGATAACAAAAAGCACAGACATACACGGCCAGAGTCTTACTTGCGTGGTAATTATAATACCTCTACCATAGCAGCACCTCTACAAGATACCCTGAGTAATATTTGATTATTGAAGCTGCAGGGCCATTTTAGGTCTTCCAAAGTGAACCAGTAGGCCTAGGTGTGTAAGATGCATTGAGAGCATTATAAACCAGATCATTGTTCTCAATTTTTGTTCATTTTTTTTTAAATCATTAAATTTGAAGGCAGCATCATCACAAATCCCTTTAACTATGCACTTTGTATTCAAAATGGAATATATGCTGGAAATACTTCTTAAACAAGAATTATGTGGTATGTAATTAAGTTGCCCCCCCCACAACTGTGGTTTAATCACAATTTATTGAAAATATGCAAATTAGTTCATTAATATTCATAACCTGTCAAAAAAGTATACAGTATATGACCTCATGTTCTATCACTGTGCCATGTTAGAAGTTCATTGACTAATCGGTTTAGTCTGTAGAGTGGATTAGTGAATTTTCTTGAAAATATTTGCAGTATGCAAACAAGCTCATTAATATTCATAACCTGTGCAAAACGTATACAGCACATAATCTTATCATGTTCTATCACCGTGCCAAATTTGAGGTTCATTGACTAATTGGTTTAGTTTGTAGAGTGGATTAATGAATTATGTTGACCATCCAAATGATCCACCCAGGCAGGCAGGCAGGCATCCATCTGCATGATCACATAGGCCCTCCATGTGTTGTAGGGGCCAAAAATTATAAATTAAACAGCAGACATGAGAACATCATACATGCTGAATACACTATCTGTCTAAGCGGCAAACAAATAAAGATTTCTGGCCAATGACTATATGTATACTTGGGTGTAGCTATGTAAAGAAACTGCCCGTGTATGACAAAAATGAAAAACAAAGAAAATATACACAAAGAATTACTACTTCCCTGATCCACATCCTTCTCTACCAAGATATTGACCATGTCATCAGGTGCTTTATTTACTAAACAATAATACCCATAAACCAAATTTTGTCACACATTCTAATCTTGATCAGATTATATTGGTAGGAATGATAAAACTTTTGTTGATCTGCACAACAAAGCATTCCTCCTTTACCGGTCATACAAACACCACACAATGCACACGTAATTACTTGTGATTGTTGTACAGAGATATGCCTAGGCCCTATGCTATCTTTATCAGATAGCCAAGTAGAGAGGCCAGCCTATTTAGTACCGAACAAAGTATAGCGAATGCGGAGTGTCTAACACTGTCAAGGAAATACTGCAATTTATTTTATAAATATTTACAGTAATCTCGTTCATAATTATACATTTTTAGATTCACACAGATAGGTTTAGGAAGTGGTGATTAAATTTAGGTTCAGGTTTTATATCATTGAATAAAAGATGGTTAGAGCATAATCTTTAGTCACTAAGTAGTTCTGTGTAGGCCTTCCTGATAGTTCATCAGCATACATTTTGCCTGTACTCATGCTTATAAGTCACTAATATGGTTGCTAGCCACTTTTAGGGTGACGTTATTACAACTTAATTTAACACGTATTAGTCATGGGTATCGGACTACTAATTCCCTAAAATATTACCGAATCATATATGGGGTGTGCCTGCAATCAAGGGTAGCAAATTTAATCTTCTGGTATATCAATGAATCTGGGTCTTGTAGAATTTGGTTTAGAATTTTTTCCAATTCCCCAGCTAAAAATTGGACAAAATTTAATTATCTAATGTAAAAAGCAATGACAATGGTTACACAAATGGTGGGAAAATTGATTTTATTGGTTACAGTTTTGCTCAAAACCATCGTGTATGAAATGGTCACTTATTCTTAGAAAATAGGTATAGGTGGATATGGGTGCCACTTTGACATTTCACAACTAGCTTATCTAATAAGACATTTTGTCCCATTAATCTGTATCAGAAGCAACTTTTTGGAAAATTTTAAATTAAAATTTGCCAATTTTCTGTCAATTATAAATGAGGTTAGCAGTAATTAGCTTATCACTTTAACTCATATATTTAAAAATACAGCTAGTTAAAACTTGAAAGATCTCTGCCTGGGACATACACCTAATGATATCAAAGGTCACATAGGGGTCTTCAGAGGTCACTCGTATTGGACCAGTGATTTTTCTGACCAAGTATGAGGGTTAATTGTGAAGAGTAAGCAGGACATGGAACTTGCTTAAGTTAAGGGAGATTTTAAACATAGCAATCAAAGGGATTCAGAGCAGAAACGTGAATAAAGTTTCACAGATATGACTTTTGACCGTTACATATCTTGTAACAGATTAATGGTCCTTTGGTGCAAGATTGATGACACGTTGAACCAGAAACTTTGTTTGTGGGGAAATTGACTATTCTTGATGGACAGGAGAATATGGCATGACAGAATATGCATCACCGAATATGGTATGACTAAATCCCCTCTTTTGGCTAAAGCTGACAGAGATATAAGGACTATTTTGATCCTTGTTAACCTTTTTTTAAAAGCACCGATTACTTGTTTGATTATGACGGTAACCAGGTTTTTCCTTCAATTCTAGGCAAATCATACTTGCACAACTTAAATTCATGGGGTAAGGGGTTTAGGTTTAGATATAGTAGAACTAGGATCAGGGTTAAGGTTTTAAACTAAGGTTAGATTAAGAGTTAGGATTAGTCTCTGGTTGAAACTTGGGCTACAAAAAAAATATAGTGTTTAATGAAGAGTGGTCAGAGAAGGCCGTATGTCAGGAAAAATGGTTGCTGAAGGAGAAAAATTTCCTATAGTGGAACACACGTTATTATTAGTCCTTGTTAGTTTACATATGCTGTGTATCTTAATTTAAAAAGGCATATTACCAAAATCAAATGTCACAGTATTAGTATGGCAGAGGTACATAAAGGCTAGGAACGAGCCCAACTTACAGTGGATATGCTTTATGGAACTGTCAAAAGGTTGTATTTAAGGTTTGTTTGTCATGGGGTATGTGATTGTTAGGGAATTCTCACTAGATTTACCAAATATGGGGTATAAGGAGTCAAGCCTAAGCCTTAGACATTCAAAATTCACAATAACCTTCATAATAGAAGTACTTAATTTTAGTCACTGGTATTGGTTTAACCTCAATTGAAATGGAGTGATTAACCTTAAGAATCTGTGTAAAGGTAAGGCCAGCATATTAGAATAAGCTAATCATCAGGATTACAAGTGCGGGTAAAGAAATCAAACCCACAGGGCACATCACACAACTCACAATCACCTTGCCTTGATCGTGCCTGAGAAGAGAACATGTTCTGAAGTCAATTCTGTGTAATGTTTGAGAAGTTTAGGGTAGGAACTGAAGGATCAGATTAACTAAAAAGAGGTAAAGATAACACTCGCAATTTACTATTACCTCTCTCAGATCTTGCCTATCTGGGATACCAATTAATCCTGGAATACTATTCAATGACTACACAAGGCATACAAAACAATACACGTGCATGATTTAGTGTTAGTATAAGGCATGCTTACATATAGTAGAAAAAACATACTGATGCAAAATAAAGCCACATTTACACTAGAGAAAAGTACAATTGAATTTGAAACCATTTATGAATTACGACTGAGGATTAGCATAAATTGGAGTAGTAGGTGTTTACACTGAAAGTGGATTTCCGAATTTGCTTTCAGAACTGATTACGACTGTCGACACCCTCGTCTATCAGGTAGTTTCGGTTCACCAAAGATTTTGCGTGATCTTCAACATGGCTGTCCGTGATGATGTGCTGAATCATCACCACCCATGCCCGGACCGATGCTAAATTTGTGTTGCTCTTGGCGGCCGATTGGCCTAGCCTTTTGTGAAATTAGGCCTAAATATTATCAAGACTCACAGCAAAACTAGACAGAAAATGAAGACCATAATCAAAATTTGAAATTTTTGGAATCGCCACGCTACCTTCACGCTCAATTGTTAAACTTGTTGTAAAGCACAGTTGCATTGCTCGCCGATAACCGGAAATGCACAGATGTGGGTCATTTTTTACGACCAGTAGACAAGAAATCAATTATGCGTTTCGTTTATACTGCAAAAAATTTGAATTCAATGACGACTTCAAATTTCCTCAAGGTAAGTTGCTAATTTTTTAAATTGATTACAACTGCACGTGTTTACACTTCAGGAAAAAGTGAAATCGATGACGACTCAATCAAATTCACTTCAACTTTTGGCCCAGTGTAAATGGGCTATAAGTCATTCAAAATTGTTAAGGTGTGGGATTTCTTGCACAAGCAAGTAAACTACCATGCATAAATATTAAAATATTACATTAGGACATGCTGTTAACAGTATGATTTGTGCTTAATTATTGAGCATTAGTATTTATTACCTGCTGTGTTTTAGTTAGTACTGTAGTTTTATCCTCTGCAATCTCAGCTGGCTTTGTGGGCTAAATAAAATAGGGGCAAAAACAATGGTTGGTTTTGTTAACAAAATGCACGCAGCAAAAACAGTACAATAAAATGCTTTTAGTAAAAAAGTGGTTTTGAAAGAGGTTGTGGAAAATAAAGCTACTTTACAGTGACATAAGCCACATTGAACAAATCAACACAATCTAGGGCATCACTTGTTCACATTCAAAGGGCAACCTCTGGAATAATTTTGTCACAATCCGCAAAATATATTTTCAATTACTGCCTAGGTTCTGGTGCTATGCCTTTCTTTCTAGTTATACCATGCTGCATTCATCATTGATGTTTTCTGTAGGTAAGTAGGAATCAAACCAAGTAACAGCACTAGCATTTACAGAGTGGGAGAGGGGAGGAAGGTAGAATTATGGGTGTTTTGTTATATGGGCTGTTACAGACTGTTTGTGTACTAATCTTACAACGCCTGAAAAAAGTTCAGCTTTAAGAGCTGATGAGGGATAATGATCAACTGGGGGAATTTCACACATGCATGCCTCCACCCACCCTATGGCACCACCACTGATCACACTCCTTGCAAGAAAATATTAATTCAGTATGTTTTCCACTGAGATTCCCCATATTATTACCTATAGAAGTATTTTTCTGTGATTCCTGCTGATGTAATGGAATCAAATATTGACAATGTTACCATTGTTTTACATCTTCGATTAAGACAAGGGTGCATGTGATCCCTACACAATACACCAATCATCAAAGAAATGGTCAAATGCTTCAACAGAATATGTGGAAATACATTGGACATAACATTCAATTTGCATATCCTTTGAGATGTTAATAAGCACTACTTGCATTATGGGGTGCAGGCAGTTGGTTAATATTTAGCTTACAAGTATAAAAGCTTTACAAATAGTTCCATTTTCATGTTAGTGAGGGTAAAGCTGCTTTAGTTCAGTGGTAGCCTGTCAAGTGTTCAAGCGAGGCATTCTAAGCGCCAAGACACTTCAAAATTATGCAGTATATGCTGGCCTAAATCCAAAATGCCAATTTTATGAGTGCAAGTCACCTCGGGTTCAAAATCGGGTTCTCTTAAAATTTCTGATGCTGGTTCTCGAATTACTTCAGATTCAGTCGTTGGTATCGCTTGCGTCTGCGAACAACATACAGCAACACACAAGGGTAAAATTGGGATGAAATCTACAATGATTTAAGCAACACTCACACAATATCTAACCCATACCACAGCCTTGTCTACTTTTGATTAGACCCTTTTTATCTATATCTCAATCCACAAAAGAGGACTTCCTCATGTACAACTGTTGATCACCGCATAAAAAAAGGTCTACCAGTCAGACATGTACAGTCACAAGGCATTAACCACTTGTCATCTCACTTTCTTATAAAAAAGTTTCTTTTGGTGGTAGGATGGAGAGGTTTGCTCAGAGTTTGAGGAAGAAATCAAGAGACATTTTAAATGTACTGTGGATTATCTTTTGCTCCAATAAATCCTCACACCACAGTATTGCCAAATGCGAGGTGAATCTGGACAACCCTGTTTAGCAGGGACAAAACCAGATTTAAAACTTTGGTTTAACTAACTCACTGTGGAGTAGACTAACCACAGCCTTGATCCTTGACATTTCAGACCTTAAAGTTTGTACTCAAATAAAACTTTCAAATCTTTATATAATATTCAAAAGAGATAAATTCTTGTTATTTCTCTGAATTGCAGTCAATGTGGGCATACTGTTAACAGTAAGTATCTGTCAAAAAGAAATTTACCTCCATATACTCTGGTTCTCTGATTATATCATTTGAGACAGTGGATGGTTTGACTGATGGCTGCTACACACACATGACATGCACAGGAAAAACAAATGAATTATTAATATGCACATCAAAAGTAAGATGCAGGTTGCAAACATGTGTCAAAGATACATTTTCACAATGAGCTTTAAGTTAATGAGCACAAAATGACCATTTGGGGGTAGATTTATACATGATACCTTAAAGGCTGACTCAGATTTCCCAAGAATGGTGCCCTCAATTTTTTTAACAAATCATAATTTTTGCATAAAAATAATGCTTGTCCAAAAACTAATCACTGTGTGAAATAGCCAAGTTCAATTTGATCCCCTTCATGGAGAAAACCACAACTTTGTTATAAAATTCCAAATTTTAAGTGACTATCTTTAGTTCTAGTAGGCTATTTTGAATTAATATGCAAAAATATTATATTTCATAATCTCAGAGTAAGCCTTTAATGTTAATTCCTGGTTGCAAAATTATATGACAAAATGCCCCTACTATTTAAAAACAAAATGTTTACATTTTGAAAAACTATCACAGGAGTTCGACCCAGTTTTGTTATTTTATTTTTTTTTTGCCTTGGGTCAGATTTGTTTTCTTCTACCACAGATATCTCTATAATTCATTATTTTGGCTTTCCAATTTCTCAACATTTTTCATCTTTATCTGACAAAAGTTTGGGTTAATAACCTGTACTTTTTGATGTAATCAGTTGCATTGAACAAATATGGCATAGCTCATTCAATTCTGTTTTCATGCATGGGCTGTTAGCAATTACACTTGACGAAATACTTGTCAAATGTCTTTAAACAAACTAAATTTGAAATTCTTTTCCTGATTGATTATACACTTTTTATTCTGAGTTGAATAAACTATATTTGAGTAACATTACTTATCAAATGAAGGCACACAAAGCACAAACACTGCTACAACTTAAGTTATTGACAAGGACATATGTATTTTCTACATGATATTGCAGTCAAATTACATAGCTTAAGCTTTATATCATATGCTTGCATTTTAATAGTGGTGTATAGAATATAAAATGTGACAAATATACTCCATTTCAATTATCAAAGGTATGGTTGCAAAATATAATACATCAAATGACTGCAAATGGCTCCATACTGGTACACATTCAAAACTTCAGGTTGTATGTGACTCAATGTGCATTCTGTTCTTAATCTACGAGCCAAAATAGAGCTACATCTTCCAAACACTTAGCATATCGAAAAGTTACTTCTGTTTTAATTTGTCTATATCCAAATTTATCATAAGCTGAATTTTGCTGAAAATTTTGTCAAAAACTGCAGTACTCAATGCACACTGCTGAGGACATTACCTTGGGTGTTGGTGTGGCCTTAGTGGTAGCTATTATTTCTGGTGGTAAACGGCGTGTAGATACAAGTGTGGGTATCGCAGGCACAGATGGCTACAAGCATGCAAACACATACAAGATGAATTGCTGGAGTATGATGCAATTAATATGCTTCTATTGATAGGGTTCCATGTGGTTGGATAGTGGGGTCATTTAGTCTGGGGGTCATACAAATATTTAACTGCTATGCATCCTTGTTGGATGAAAAGGGGTTGCATTTTGATGTTGTTTGGTGAAGAAGGCTGTATTTTAGAGTAAAATTGCCATTTGGGGTACCTTTCCACCTATCAGCATCAACCTATTGATCAAGTTGAGGTTAATTAGTGATTCAAGACTTGAAATCATGACTATGGTAGTATGGTAAGTCGAAGCAATTTAAGGTTACAATTTAAGCATATGAGGAGTTTAGGGTCATGTTTCAAGGGTTTAGCACTGTCATATTAGAATGGCCTCTGGGCATTTAGTTTACTAAAGGTGTGCCTCTATGCCTGAGATTGCAAAATTGTTACCAAAAATTAGTGCGTAACAGTAAAAATACATATCAGATTTGCCAACAACTATATTACTAAGTCTACACTCTGAGAATCTTATCATACCCAACTTAAAGACACTATCAGTGATTCACCCGAAAGAGTAAAAAATATTTCAAATTTGCAGTAAGGTTAAGTCTGTATAATTCTCATAAGTTATTTTTTCCAACTGAAGAATTGCCAGAAAAGGAAGAAAACGGCCGTCTTCAAAGATTTGACTCTCCATTGAATTACGTGTATAGTAGTAAGTGTCCGTTCGGACAGTAATGGTTTAAATATCGGGTTCTGTGCTTATTAGGTTGCTTCTGGTCTTATCATTTGCAGGGTATGTTAGGGTACCCGTACTTGTTACAGACATGCAAAAATCTGATTTTTGAAGATTTTTTCAATTTATGATTTAGCAAATCACTGATAGTGCCTTTAAGACCTGAACAAAATGAAAATTGATAATAACACTTTAGGGTTTCTCATTTTACTCATTTTGGTCTTAATTAAAGTAACATGCATGTACAGAAGAATGCATATGAAATGACTCACATGGTAACATAACAGACAAATATGGCACAAGTATGAGAGGAACAATTACTTTTAAGTGGCCTAAATATTGGCCTGCAATGTGAAACTTGCACTCTCATTTTACAATATTTTACAACATAAGTTCTTATTCACAGTGCAAAATTAAGACCGTGGACACAAGCATGCTACATGCACAGTATATTTGATTAGCTGAGTTACCTCTGGTACTGGTTTAGTTGGTGTTAAGTTTTCTGGAGTGGAGGCTACATTGGGCATGTCAGTCTTAGCCATTGTGAGCTGCATAGAATAACATTAGTCAAGCAATAGTTACAGTTTATAATATTAGCCAATGTATCAACTAATTAGAGCTCTGCCCTGGGAACTGTCATTAAGGATTTTGTTAATAGATGACACATAATGCTACAATATCCATCTCTTGTAGTCTTTAAAGTTAGAATGATCTTGCACTGACTTTATGAACTTGTTCTGTACAAGATGATTTCCGTTCTTGGAAGTGAGGGTCTGAGCGGAGAGCAAATGCTTAAGAGTTTGCTGAGATTAAAGGTACATGGAATGGCTGAGTAGACATATCTAAATTTCTTACATTTTCGTACCTCACAGTATCCTGATCATATCGCAACACAGATTTTTAAAAGTGAACATCGGGAAAGTGTTAAATTTCAAGGATAAATATACCCAAACTGACAGGGCCTTTTCCTGTTTTCGCGAACGCGTATCAAGATGCTGGAGTTGGATCTGACCCCGTTTTAATGACGTCAGAGTAACAAGTTGTAAACAAAGCTCACACGTGGGCTAACCGCAACCGCACACTCAGATATCTCTCCCTGTCGGTTTCTTTGTCCGGGAGGGAACTTGAAAAAGTATTTGTCTGATTCTGCTTGTCGGTACAGTCACCGCTGGTGCAGCCGTCGACAATACAGCACATTATAATCGTAATTTTAAGGCATCAAATCAAGAAAAATTATGCCATTATGATACACCAAGTACGACGCATATCACGAGAAGTCAACGTGTACGTATGCAAGAAACGGGACCACGCGCACGTCCGTTCCACGATGACGGACATGACGCGTTATCGCGTACCGCGTATGTGTTACTCGGACGTCAATTATGGGTCACGCTTGCCAGCGCGGTTTAAGCACTTTCATTTTTGGAAGTTCCTTTGAAAGCTGGTCCAAAACACATGATATTATGCCCCAATTTTTATCAAATATAGGTTTATCAATTAATGCTTTCATGCAGATTTTACATGATACCAAGACATACTATGAATGAAACCATTTATGGTGGTATTATAAGTAGGTTTAAAGGTGTCCATGGACCTTTAACACGTAAAGTGCCTAATGACCGAATATTCGGTCGGAGCTATTGTTTACGTCAAACACATTAATATCTCCCTGAGGCAATTGGTCACGAACGTGGAAGTAATTACTGATATTATAAGTCTTGCCGCCCAATAGGAAGCATATTTCTCCCCGGCTGTGATGAATTGGTTGTAATGACGTGTTTTTTTGTTTTTTTTTTTTTTTTTACAACGATCTTTGACAGCTAAAAAATTATGATGAAATAGCCGCGTTAGCTTGCAAAGTTCCTAAAAATCAATGACAAAGAAGGGACTTCACCCTACTCGAGGGAAATTTCGAGCGACCAGGGGAAAAATTTCGCTGGCTGTGAAAACATAGAAACCGCGATCTGATGACCGTACATGGCCCGCCATACAAGTTTCGAGTATAACCGGTGAACTGCTGTGTGTTGCAAACAACCAACAACAACGAACGAATGGATGAACTCAATCGCCTGTGTGCAGACGGCGATAGTGATAACGATAGTGAATTCTGGGCTTTGATGAGGAGGAAGGCTTGGGTATGATATTGACAGTGGTTCGGATGTTGAAATAGCTGTGAAGCGATGAGCACGATTCCGATGATGATTTTGGCGATCGCGATGAATATCTGACTGGCCTGTGGACTGGCAAGCGCGGTAGGTGAATTGTCGCGTGGCGCGTGAGTACCACCAGCATCCAAAGGCGATAGATTGCAGCCAACGAAGCAAGACGCCATTCCCCTACGGAATACGATATTTTAGTGCATTTTCACTGATGGTATGATGGACATTATGGTGTTACAGACCAATTCTGTATGCAGCGCAGTTGTTGGCAAATCCAAATTGGAAGCGCCATGCACGCATTCGTAGGTGGTTTGATACGATGCCATGAGATGAGAGCTTTTCTCGGATGATTGGTATTGCAAGGGGTATTTCCCCAGAAATGATTGTGGCCTGATTATTTTCTTCAACTAGTCGTTTTGCGAAAAGACACTCCAATTATGTGCGCGTAATGTTGAAACATCGGTTTCGATTACTGTCACGTGTCTACATTTTGCAAATAATGAAGTGCAAGTGAATGACAGAGGCTGACCTGCATTAAAACCGCTGTACAAAAATTAGCCATAGTCGACATTGTGATTGGAAATTTTGGCAAAGCTGGCGAGCCGCCCAGGGTTTGTCTCTCGACCGAAAGTATTGGAACCCACTCGGGCACATGTGGCGTGTCAACAGTACATCACATCTAAGCATCAATCGATACGGCGTGAAAGCTTTCGCTCTCTGCGACGCCTCTACATGTTACTGCATCAAGTACGACATATACACTGGTCGTACTACGACTATGATCGAAATCTGGGGCCAAGGCTGTAGTGTCGTTCTAAAACTGGCTAGTGGCATACCAGAAGGGGAGTATTTTTATACAGGGACAGTTTTTTTACAATAGTCCAATTGCTTATTGAATTTAGATGCAGGAGGAACAGGGACTTGCGGTCCGTAAAAACGAATCGCGAGGTATGACTGATGCAATGAAAGAAAGGCCAACACCAGGATGCCAAGTTTGTGTTCAAGGATCCAATCCTGGCCGTGTCTTTCAAGGATCTCAATGATGTACGCATGCTAAGTACAGTGCACGGTACGCAAATGCAGGACAACGCGGGGACGCGTGCTACTGCTAATCAGCGGGCTGCCGGCAATGTCAATATCGATGAGGATGGCTATATTCGGACGCAAATTCCATCCTTGACAGGCAGCTACAACAAGTTCAGGCGAGGGGTCGATGGGACTGACCAGTTGTGTCGTACAACGTGTACCGCATAGAGCGCGCAAGTGGATATTCAAGGTTTTCATTATATTTTGATATTGCATGATCAATGCCCGGATTCTCTGGGAGCACCATACTGGAACTGCCGTGGCTGCGAGTCGTTTTCGAGAACGATTTATTGGTCGGTTACTTGCGCCATACTTCAAGCCAAAAAAGGCATTGCAATCCCCGCGCAGTAGGGGCAGGTCAGAGTCTAAGACGTAGGCTTTCAAGCCCGATCTTGGAAGGCTTGAAGGTCGACATGTCTTTGAGAAGGCCCTCCGCCCACCGTGACGTGCTTGCAAACGAGCTGGTCTAATAGAAAAGTACGCATCTCGTGATCGCTGCAAAACCTGTCCCAATGTCCATATCGTTGTCTGGATCAGTGTTTGGAGCGCTATCACACGTTGAAAACTTCAACCTGGTCAGACCACCCAAACGTCCAGCTCCTGACATGGCTGAGCAATAAATACCTCTTCATCAAGCTACAGCCGTCTTTTTCAAAACGGAACGAGTCTTTTTCATGACAAGTGATGACCAAAGTTACTTTATCACTTCTTCAAACTACAAACATGCAAATAATATAACACGGTTTTCCAAGAGGACGGTGATATGAAGACTTGTTGGCAGCGAACCGTGTTTGTCAAGATGACAGATGCATGACCAGAGCAGCCTGGACCAGAGTATTTTCCAAGATCGGGCAGCACTGTTAAACTGACTACGCTTCACCTACTTGATCACAACTGGGTGAAAGGCTACTGTACATAGTATGGTGGCCACGATGCACTTTGATTCATGCTGTTTGTCTGATTCGGCAAGTTTCGATTGATGCAAAATGGCCAACCATACAAAACATATGGCTTGCATGGATCAAGGGATGTCAACCAGCTGGTGGTGTTTACCTCTGCAGGGCACACGATTGTGGTTTATCAGCAAAGTGAGTCAGTTAAATGTACAACCCTGTTTATATTGATTATTTGTGTGCTTGACTGCTTTTGTTTATGTTTAGTTTTGAATAACTCAGATTTCAGCAGCCTTTACGGATATTAACGTGCATGTGATACTGTGCTTTATTCCGTAAAGGTGCTGGGGGAAAATTCTGAGTCATGTCAAGCAAAGTGGGGTCAGTAAATGTACCAACCCTGTTATATTCTTTATTATTTGTGTGCTTATGACATGCTTTTATTATGTGTAGTTTTTGAAACTCAGAATTCAGGCAGCTTTAAGGAATAAGGTGATGTGATACTGTGTTTATTCCGTAAAGGTGCTGAATTCGGAGTCGTGTACAGGCAAAGTGGGGGCAGTTAAATGTACCAACCTGTTATATTCTTTATGTTGTGTTTTATGACCTGCTTTTGTTTTATTTGTTGAGTTTTTGAAAATGTAACATTTATTTCAAACTACCCATTACTATAGCAAAGTCCATTCCAATGACATACATGTATAACACGAATCAGTGTGTTTTTAGTTATTGAAAAAAGTGTGTTTTTGATAAATTTACATGAAAATCCACTCAAAATTGCTCAAATTGGATTTTTTTGCTTGCATACTGTATTTTTTTCTCAAATCAAAATGTATTTATAATATTATAATAAATTTTGAAGAAAAAAAAATCACTAAACAAAAAAACCTTCCTAATTTAGAAGAATCTACTTGCTAAAATCAACATAAGGCGGCAATTACAAAAGCACCCAAAAAAAACCCAATTCTCAAAATGGATTGCCTTCGTCTCTTGAAGGGTTTAAGCATTCTCACCTTGTGGGCAGGAGAGGCCAGAATGAGATGAATATGGATTGTAGTAGACTTAAGCATTAGCCGCCTGAAGGTGGAGGAATTTCACAATTTTTACTTCAATGACTATCCATAATTTAATTGCATAAAAAGAGGCATTCCTAGATGTGTCCAATGACTCAGTCATTCTTTTATGCAGGAACGGTCTTAGTCCAGAGTACATGGAGATTTCGAAAGTTACGTGCTTTGCTTCATGTTCGTTTTTTTAATTGAAAATTGTTGTTGTATAAACACTTGCACTATAATAATTCTTGCTCATCAGTTCAAACACAAAAGGATTGATATAGAAAAAGTTATTTGGGTTAAACAAGGAGAATCAGCAGTGATCTTTCCCCAAAGAAGTACTCTCTGGGGAAAGTAAAAACTCATCACATAATTCACCCAAAAGACTACTGAGGATACTTTAAATACCCTTATTTCCTAACTTTGTTGAGTTAACGACTCAAAAAATTGAAAAATTTGTCCATGGCTCTTCTTGCATGGCTTTCACACCAACAGTGAATACAATTGTAATAAAGTAGGTTCTCAGGAAATGGGGGCATATGACATGATTGACGAAGAATTATGGTGGGAGAACTGGGATATCAGACAATACATATTGATATTCACCTCAAACATATTGCTATAAATAATGCCATACTGTAATATTTACAAGAAGTCATTTTGTTGTTTTACATTATCTAGAAGCCTGATAGTTTAACATATTAACACAAACAAATGTTAGGCGTTTTGATGTTGAGAAGTAAAACAATATTATTAACAAAATGAAGTTCTTGTATCCTAAAAATATGCATATAAGTAAATATGGTTCATTAAATTGATAAATGCAAGTTATTAATTCGTTTAAAATAACAATGGTTACTATGAATATGGACATATGTATCCTATTAGCAAACAAATTGTTATAGATAAATAAAAAATTATATTAAACAATAGATAAACGTGCATGTTAATATGGTTACATTACAAATAAGGGTGATGTTTGTAATGGCTCGTCGGTCACGCTGGCTCCGGAACCTGACGTGCCAATGGTGTGTTGGTAGTGCTTTTTGTGGTAGCAGCTGGTAGGTAAGTAAAAACAAACCATGATAGCAAAGCATGTGCAAACCTCGGCATGTTTAACGTGAAGAGTGTTGCACTTGTGAGGAGAGATTTAGAAGGTAATGAAGCAAGTGTCGCATTAACTCTGTGCAAGTGTAAATTAGTGTGAAAGTGTAGCATAAGTAACCTGATTAGAGGTGACAAGTGCTTATAATTAAGAAGTCCTGTGTTTAAGTACATTCTATTAAGAGCTTCCCCAATGATGTAGCAGAAATGATGATAGTGTTTATCTTAAGCTCCTATAAATCAATTCCAAGGGCACGGTCACTCACCTCATAGGCAACTATGTGAGATATCAATAACACAGTGCATTCTGGTTATTACTTTCATCACCTATCACCAGCAAAGTTAGTCCATTTTAACTAATACATAGCAATCAGGATATCAATCTATGGAGAAAGGTGAATGGATAATTGTCTATTAGTAACTGGCCCTTAAAATTTTGTACTATTTATTCTGTGCAAATGGCAACATGATTAATTCTTGTTAAAACAAATTCTGGTTCATCGAGCTATGTATGCTAGTAAACCTATCGAGTAAATGAAACAATCCCTATGATATGAATACCCCAAGTTTTTTTAATGCTTAATGGTAAATTTTAAACATTGATTGCATGACTTCCAAGTTTGTGTCTTTAAGGGAAATCTAGAAATGTGGCAAAGTAAGATTTTTGCATGTACACAGAGCCTACATCCAAATTAACAATACCCCCAAATGAATATGGCAGTAATCTTCTTGTTATGAATCCAGAACATTTTTTTTAATTTAGTGTTGAGCTCCAGGAATAATCTAATCGGTGGTCCTATGGGAAACTTAATATACAAAAATTCTCATCAACTGTAACAGAGTGTTCATATCAATATGATTTTTCAGCAAAGGTCTATTCTGTGGTACTCTGTCTGCAAAACAGAATAGGGTTATGATTATCACCAGTATTGCCGAGTGTGATTGTGAGTCTCGGCCACCCCCCCGTTGAGCGGGGACAAAGCTGGATTTAAAACTTTGGTTTAATAATTCTGAATGCCAACTTTAAATGTCAAGCCAGAGGGTGTTTTGAATCAATCCCATAATGCATAGTAATGTGCCTATACCGTACTTGTATAACACAAGTCAGTGACTTATGGATAAAAAGTGTTCCCAAAGTCCTAAGAACACCACAACATTTCATATCATACAAAGAGTCCCTAAGACTAATGCCTTTGTGGGCTAAAATGAGCATTAAAGTCGGTGTTGTTTATGTGTTTAAGAATAGGGAATTTTCATTGTGATCACATGACCCTATTGAGGTGAAATTTCCTAAAACTGGTGCATTGTGGGATTGAACTCCAAACACCCTCTGGTCAATGCCTAAATATTGTACCGTTTCTCTAACAATATAAAGCTTCTTATGAGATTGTTTTGAACTCCACTATCCATGCAACACCAACAGAAATAAATCCCTATCTCATCAAGAAAATGTGAACAAGCACAGATACAAGGCATGGCCTTTACTGAAGGTCCTTCAAATAGAGGGGAATAATCCTTTTGGAGTTGGAAATGGCTCTTAATATGTGGCACTGCCACTTAACTACTAACACAGACATGCATAGTATCTAGGGTGATGCAGGACACAATGTGAAAATATGCAGACTGCAGAATTGGAGCATCCACTGACAATTAATCCATACGATTTTCTGTGATAACTACCTGGTGATGCCAATACCATCTTAGAGAAGCAGTCTCAGACATCCACGAGATTGCAAAATATACATGTAATTGATAAGCACAGAATACTCACAAAAACACCATCTGAACAGATACGTCATGTTTTATTCCAATGCTGTTTTCTTTACTAGCTTCAATGCTGGAATTTGAGGATACAAAGTTTCTAACATGCTCAGCACAGCTACCTTCATCCTGTTTTGTCTAAAACGATGACAGGAGTGTCTATACACCAAACATAAGACATTAAAGTGTGAATCTACACAGTTTCTCTGGTCCAATCCCCAGTGGTTGGATGAGGGCATTTACCTGTTGCCATCTAGAGGATGGGGGTTCTCAGATTCCCAGTGCAACTCCAACATTGTACACACAAAACGTCAAATGACTCCAACTTCATGCACACTTGTGATACAATCCCATGCTTGTGGAAGAACATTGTTTTACCCTCCCTCCCAAGACGGCGGGGATGATCCGATGATTCTAGGAAATTTCCACTGCCAGATGCTGATTAGAACTGTTAAATTTAAATGATGTAACCGTTTGAAATGAAAACAGTTTGTT
Organism: Ophioderma brevispina; assembly: GCA_023653785.1. NCBI lineage: Eukaryota > Metazoa > Echinodermata > Ophiuroidea > Amphilepidida > Ophiodermatidae > Ophioderma > Ophioderma brevispina. The sequence continues at coordinate 25,513 of JAMKCH010008042.1, forward strand.
GCCATCCTAAGTTTGTTTTTCTTACAAGAATCCTTGCATTACCATGTATTGAAGGTTTGCTAGTAATATTCTCACAATAAATTGTTTATTCCAATACAATTGTCACATAGTTTGTTTTAATCCTGTTTTCATCAGTTTCAGTTTCATTTAGTTACATTATATAAATTTGTAAATTCAGTTAGCACAATTTACTTCAAATCAAGCAATATTGAATCAGTCAGGTAATGTTCCAAGTATAAGTTATAGTTTACCAACTTTTATTGTGTCAATATCAAAAAATATGAATTACTCAGAAAATATTACAGCGTTGCTACGTTGGAATGACATCACTACTTTGCAAGTGGCAGAATCTGTATACCTATTTGAGATAGCAGCAAAAATGTTGCTAAGTGGGTCATAAAATCTAAGTACCCCCCCTTCCAAAAAAAAGACTAACTAGAGTTCTCCAGGAACAAAATTGAAATGCCTCAAAAGCATATCTTTTATTGTCTCTAGAACATAAAATCACATGCCCAAATCTCAAGTGAAAATCTCACTAATCATATCCCCAGGAGCATTATGAAATACCCAGGATCACAAAATTAATTTGTCTGGGAACATAAAATTAAATGCCCAGGACTCAAACCTAACATTTAAGACCGCTGGAAAATAAAACCAAAATGGCCCAAGGACCATAAAATCAAATGCCCTGAAATATATCATATGCCCCAGCAACATTAAAGCAAATGCCATAGGAGCCAAAAATGTTCAGTGGCTTTCAAACTAGATCCCAACAATGACCTAATATCTATATCAGAATTCATCATCCTAAAAGATATTAAATACATATGCGCTCACTAAACTGAAACATAATATGATTCAAAACGTGATAATAATATAGGTGGATATCGATATCCTTTGACCTGTTTTGTTCCTTCAAATTCAAAGTTTGGAAACTCAAGTTGACTGCCACATGCTAAGCATTAAACTACAATCCTGTTATGTGTTAAATTACCTCCTCTATGTAAGGCACTCTGGTAGTAGAAGTTAGCGATTCATATGGAAGTGAATCAGTATCAGTAAAGGTTAGTTTTTCTGACACCATATTGGTTATGTGTTCGGAAATGATGACGCCTAAAGTAGGCGACTGGAAAACAAAAAATGCACATGAATTTCATTCAAAATTATATGCAACAGAAATCACACATAAAGCAAAGAGAAATAAAATGCAAATTAAAATGTTATGAAGCAACAAGAGTAACCAAGTATAATAAAAATGACATTAATGCAGGAAAGTACTTGTAGCTTTAGCTGCTTGAAACAGCTACAAAACTTACCAAACTCAAAAGTTATGTTAACAGAACAAAGAGTTACAAACACTGATGACCATCAAAAATGACGGGCTTATACATTTTAAATATTGAAATAAGAGAGCAGTCCCAAAAGCTCCAGCAGTCTCATCTCTTTGTACACTCCTATGACCCACATACATTGGTATACTGAGAAAATTTGACCCATTGGTTTCTCGGCATTAATTGTGATGCATAATGTAGATCACTTAATGTACCTCTAAAGATGATAGTGGTTTTAAAGGTCAACTTGTTCAATGCCAAAGTATCTCACATTGGCCTTACAACAAAAGTATCTCTGAATTTTATTAAATTCTGATCTTAATTCACATAAGCATTACTGGAATCTTAGCAGTGTAGAATTATGATGATGATGAGGGCAGGCACAAAATTTCAGCACAGCTGATTTTACACAAGTTCAGCAACTTGGCTTGTAGCCACTTCTACCCTGTGTTAGGACACCCAGTACATCAGTGGCATGTTCATGATCTTTTGTATGGGGGAGGCAATCCCGAATGGACAGTAAATAAATGTTTTTCGGGATAAGCAGCGATGATGCGAGAGAATCAAAAAACATGTGGAAATGCATGTTTTTTAACTTATAATCAGGGATAAGTGTGTACATTTCCATATAACTGCTTTAATGTAGAAAAAAACACCAAATAGTGAAAAAAATGAAGTATTTGAGGAAATTTGTCATACCGTCTGCTGCAAATAGACATACAGCGACGGCATCTCAAAATCTGCACTAAACAGCTGATTGTGGTTTACACCAGTACAGAATAAACAAAGATCAATAATGTTTGTGTTTGTGGTCAAACTATATTGATCATGCTGCACAATATCACGCTGAAAATCTGTGATAATCACCGGGAAATGCTTTTTTGATATCAAGTCGGAATTTTGATACGCACGTATAGAAATTATAGAATCAGATAAAGTACTGCCTTGTCTTTAATTCACGGATTTCAAGCCAACCCTTGCAGGTTATGTTCGCATATCCATGCCAGTAACAAAAATATGAATTTTGATGATTTTTTCGATGTTTCGGATTAGCAAATCGCTGCTAATCCCTTTAAAGCAAGTGCTGACATAAATGTAGGCTTTACTAATAATTTGATCCTCATGAATGGATCTTTTCCCCCCTGGACTGGCAAACCAAACTGGGGGCACATGCCCCACCCTTTATGCATGCCACTGCAGTACATCAGTACACATCAATGATGGTACTTTGTGGTAATTTCATGTTACTCGGACAAAATACTATACACTGTAACCAATTTTGTTGGCGATATGTTGTAAATCATCTCAGCTATGTGAGACCCACTTGACTTGATCAAGTTTTTTACAAAAGGACCGGTAAATCAACTACCTTTTCAGTTACAGGTGCAGGACTACTTGTTACCACACAGCAGGCAGCAGAATTCACAGAAAGTGTTATTCAAGATAGGCCAAAATAGGGACAGCTATTGATTAGCTAAAAATCTACTACTGTTAACAGGAATATTTTTATGTTTTAACAAGGCTTAAGAATGACTATCCAATGCATGTTATTTGAAGTAGGTAGCAGTGTTAGTACTTTTGTCTAGAAAGTCAAAAGTAGTATATTTTCTCACAAACCACCTGGGTTGGTCTTGTTAAGCCCCTCAGGTTTGTTTTTATTACAGTATGAGCTTCAAAATGTTAAGACTCTCTACATTTGCAGTAATAAGTAGATATTATCATTTAAAGGTAGTGATCCCACTGAACCTTATCCCACCTTGATCCCAATTAGAAAATTAGATTTTTTTTAAGCGGCAGAAGTTCATAATAAGAGTGGTATAGGTACACCTTTTGGCATTAAGCACGCGATACGCTTACAAGAACATATACAATTCAGTATGTGGGGCTCCTTTCCCCCCCATTTTTCTCCTCCCACCCCCCCCCAACCCGCGTCGAAAGAAAATAGGGATTTTTGGCAAGATTCTGGCGATTTGGGGCCAAAATTCAACCAATTTGGAAAAATCAGCGATTTTGGGGCCAATATTGGTTAAAAACCTCCAACATTTGATACTTTGTGCCCCCCCCCCCCCATATTTCCACTTCCCCTCCCCCCCCCCCCCCACAGAAAAGGTCTGGCACGCCACGGTAGTTTTAACAGTGCCATCTCCATAGAGGACAAAGTGTACAGCTTTGCACTATGTGATCAAAATGCCCACATGGGGTGACAAAAGAATGAAAAGTCTATAATACATTATTTCAACATCTTGAGAGCCTTACGACAAACTTTTACACTAGGACAAATGTTTTACACTTCACAGACAAATGCACAGTAGTAGAAGACTTCTTGTGCTAAAATTACCTTTTGTGTTAAATTTAAAGTGGTTAAGACTGTCTGTGGTTGAAGCATGGGTAGTAGCAACAGGGGCTGTGGTCTGTGTGAAATAAAGGTTTTTTGCAGAGCAGAGGGAAAACTCTCTTTTTAGTCAAAAAAAGTTAAAGCACGCAGAAAAATGCAGACAACGTGGCTATATAAAGCACTATTGATTTTTCTTTTATGATTGTCAGGAGGGAAATACACTGAATCCCTTCAAGATGGAGAGCTATTTCCCACATAAAAATACAAATTTTGAAAATTCAAATTAGTATCTGTTTCTTTGTTATTTTTCAACAGGGGACATTTTGACTAGCATGCAAGTTCTTAAGTGTTAAGTACACTATGGAAGTATGTTACCTTTTCAGCTACTAAGCTGGTTAGCACTTCTGTGGTTGGAGGATGGGTAGATGACAGGGTAAGAGTGTCCATGTGTATAGTGGTGCAACAAGTGTGTGCAAGAAAGAGACAGTAAAAGAAACACTGCTTTTTAGCAAAAGGTTGCAGCAAAAAGGAAATGCCTCTCCTATTAGAAAAGCCAGTAACCTTACAATAGGGAAACTAAAAATATATTATAATAAATTATTGTTATAAATATATGAACATGTAATATGAAATATTTTTGTGTGAAGGGGGGAAACAATTAAACATTTAATAATTGAGAAAAGGTGGGAACATAATTGGAAAAATCATAAAATAGAAAGTATCAATTTTTTTGAACACAAGCAAGGGGATCATGAATTTTTCACCCAAGTTTGAAATCCTCCATCCCCCGTTGTAAATAAAACCAATCCTTATCTGGCAGAAATACATTTTGATTAAACTCCAATAGGCTCAAGATTTACTATACAACATAGTGGTCCAATCATTTAATTAATAGCAGGCACAAAGACATCTAACTGCAACATTACTTTTCATTACTACTTCTACACCCTGACTACCGATTCTGTGGTTGTTGGAGCATGGGCAGAAACTACAGGGTGGTGGTCCTGTGCAATTCAGGTATTAATTGGTGCAAAGACAGAACAAGGCAAAAGGCAGTGGTTATGTGAGACATACGGTGATGTTTTTTGAAAAAGTTTTCTTGTGTTAGAACTTTTTAAAGCAATAAATGCGCATTTTCCTTGAGATATCAACAACAAAATATTGCTTTTGTTTTTAAAAGAAGGATATCCTTTAAAATTCAACACTTCATTTAAGTAAAAAAGATGAGAATATTTATTTCAATGCTTCTGAAAAATCCACTTTTAGTAAGCCTTACAAAGGGCTATTAGTATTAGGATTGGAGATCCCTGATTTTAGTTATAAAAGTATTTATTATC